>VSTD030002456.1:0-11807 GCA_008808055.3 Sporobolus alterniflorus
CTTTGATGCGTGCATAGTTACTATCACTTGGTCCCTCTTGTTTGTTATTATTGCTCTATGGGTTATCTATCTGACTCGGTAGATTACTCTCGCTCCTCATAGCTTGAGTGGTTTACCGATGTTGGTGTGTTTCCTTGTATTTCATCGACTGACGGGAAAGTATTTGACTTTACTCATGGATGTGATGTCCAGGTTTAAATCCTTCAGTGAAGCTCCATGCCTTGCATAGAAGTATGGTACCCATAGGAGTAACAGTCCTGTTAGGGCTTTGTAAGCCACCACGCCGTGGTCGTGGCGAGCCGGCCAAACCTGGGCTGTTGTATCCCCTTGTGTGGATTCCTTATTGTGATATAGATAATTAGATAATGGGGTCGCGAAGCAGAGTAGGCAGCATAGCAGGTGATTTGGAATCTTGGGTAACATGCTATGATAGACAAGACTAGAATAGATCCTTAGGAGTTGACCTCCTTCTCAAGTCTCCCGACTAGGTGGAACCTTAGCTTACCCGCAGAACCTGGAGAACTAGTGTGTGTGTTCGTTAACCCCAGTTAACGTAACCTCTATATAGCCTAGTAGTACTCATTAGAATAACTCCCTGTGTTAGTCTTAGACATGATAGAGATCCTTCCTCTCTTGGGAAAATATAAATACGATACCTGGAGAATACTTTCGGTGAAGTGCTACATTGATAATTTCGTGCGCTTGCGGAGCTGCATACGAAATGTCAACAACCCTCCATCAGCTTTCGGGCTCGGGCATCGAGCTTGCCAATAGTGATCTCCTCTTTCACAAGTAGGGACTGTTTCTCATCCAGCCACTCCCGCGTCGCCACCGCCTTCTGCTTCTTGGAGGCGGTCTGTTTCTTCAGCATGGAGCTCCACATTAAGAGGCGCGCCCGCTCATCGTCAAGGTTTTTCTACTCCAACAGAAACATGTCCCGTGCCTGCTGCAGCGCAAAGAAGGCCGTGTCCACTGCCTCAGGGACAGAGACCTACCCCAGAGCTCCCAGGTCCGGGTGCCCCATGACGACCTTAGGCCCTTCAAGGGCATCATCACCGATGGCTGCCGAAGTAGTCACAGCCAGTATCTGGGGCACTCCGACCGCCGGGCTAGATGGAGTCGTCATGCCACCATCAGCCACCTCACTCATCGTCACAGAAGCCGCGGCTCCCATCGTGGTGGTCGTAACCATCTCTGGCACTGTCTCCATGTACGGGGTCCCATCGCCGCGTAGCACCTCTATTGATGGGCCTTGGGCGTCACGACACTCAGAAACATCTTGGGCTCCACGAGCACCAAGAGCACTCTTGGCCCCAGACCTGTCCAGAGGAGGCATCCCGCTAGAGGTCGATACGCTGAATAGGGAAAAATTCCAGTCAATGAAGGTGCAAATAGAGAGAAAAAAGAAACGACTGAACCACTCTACATATCGGGGCACCCAAGTGTAGTGGAACCGCATAGAAGGAGGGGTGGAGCCGCCCGACGTGGTAGCTCTCTTGGACCCCACTCCTGGGGTAGGAGAAGAGCCAGAGCCCACCGATTCCTTGGTGGCCTTCTTCGTCGCCTCCATCTCTGCAGCTTCCCGAGTTGCTGACTCCTTAGCAGCCTTTGCAGCGGAATCTTCCATCACCACCCGTGCATCCATATCATCTGTGGCCTTCTTCACCATAGTCACGTCTGTGGTCATCTTCTTCGCTGTGACCTCCTTGGTGACTACTGCATCTATAGCCTTCTTGGCTACTGTAGCTGCTGCCGCGTCTACAGCCTCCTTAACCAATGTGGAGGATTCACCGCCACCAGACCCGTCAGGCTTCATCACCGCCGATGCTACCACCTTTGGGTTGGGCTGTGATGCATTGGCTGGGTAGGTAGGGGGATATGACCTGACAGGACGGGGTTACGCTGCAGACCGCTCACCACGTGGCAAGACCGACGGGAGGGGCGCGTCATGCGCTGCCCACACCATCATTAACCTACAATAGCATTCAATGCCCTAGCTGCTGTATAGGGATTCAACTACCCTGGGGCCACCTGTCGGGCCCCGGATCACAATGTAACTTCCCGGCCTTGGACTATAAAAGGCCGAGCAGACGACAGAAGCAACCAAATTCAACTCAAGGCTTGAACAACACCATACACAATAATACAACAATATTCTCCGTGGACGTAGGGTATTACACGTCGGTAGCCCGAATCACATAAACCATCATGTTCATCTTGCTTGAGCGTCGAGAGGCTTAGTCTCACAATCAATGAACTTCCGCGGGCTGCTCTTGTAGTAGTTCCAGAGGAAGTATCATAAACCACTTCGACATTCACTAGCTGTCAAAGCCAATCGATTAAATTCATCAAGCAAATAAGTCTAAAAACAAAATTTGCTTAATGTAACTTGAGGTGCTACTAATATTGAGATAAGCTAACTAGCAATATGTTTAAAGAACCGTGCTTATAATTAAAGCACATATAAGTCTGAATTGTTGTATAAAAAAATTTAAATTAAATAACAATAGTTGGGTGCGGATGTATAGCTCATCGTCAAAAAAATTCTTCATGTTTAATTTCAATGCTCACTTCAATTAATAGTAGATGGCTAATAATTTACCGTAAAGGTTAACATGAAACTTCAGTTGTTACATGTACAGTAACTCCTGTACAGCAGAGGATCGGCTCCCCTAGTTTTCTATGACAAAACGGTTTTTGAATCCTCGCTGGCCTCTAATCTAGATGAACTCTCCCGATCTGGCTAGGGCTGCGACTTTCAGAATTCGACCCGTTCCGTGAAATGCACCAGAACTACAAGCTCATCGGTGTTGAGGTCCACGACCAGTCCCTCAAGGCTTGGATGGGAGTTTATTTTTTAAATAGCATAAAAATAAAAATTCCTAAATTATGGTCTGGTTTTAAAATACAAGTTCACGGAGAAACACCTCCTTGTAACTGTACAAGCTGTGGACAATCAAGTCCATCAACCGGCTGACCTGCAAATCGTTGAGAAACATTATTACACAGTAAATAACAAGCATTGAACTGAGTGAGTCTGCAAAGGTAAGAATTTAAAACAGTAGTCGTCCGGTATTTCAGGATTTTAAGAAATTTTATTTACTACAGGGAAACGCGGCAACAGATAAACCAGGTATCTCAATCCAAAATTCAACCAAACGGCTCCAAATTCTCTAAGATTCATTTGTGCACCTCGGCCTGGTACCCGTACTTCTCCCCGGCGGTCGCCGCCTCCTCATCGGTGGGCTTCTCGGCAACGGCAGCGTCGCACTGGACCCCAACCATCCCCTCTTTACTCTCCCCATTCCTGGCCTCCCCACCTCACACCTCTCGAGAACCTCGCCACCATGGTCCCCTCCACTGCAGCAGGAGCCTGTTCCATGACGACGGGCACAGGCTCAGCACGGCCACCGCCCCCAGGGTCCCGCCGAGCGCCAGCACCATGACGTCCGAGGCCTAAGTGCTGATGATGGCTCTCCTTCCCTCCTGTGTGCGTGTGGCGGCACGGTGTGATGCTTGGGGAAGCGAGGAAACGGATAAGAGCTAGGGTTTGACGCTGAAACTAGTAACTTGGGCGCGCATTATGACGATGGTCCGCCATTTTAAGAGGTTATACATCATCTTCAATCCAATTTGCAACACTATGGAAGTAAAATTTCAAGACAACCAATTAGTGAAGCGGGTATTTAATGATTCTTAATAGCAGATATTTTTCACAAGCTTTTGAAAGGAGAAATATGATTTAAAAACTCGGAGCATGTGTCTACATGTTTTAAGATTGAGCAGGTGTTCATATGGTCAACATAAACTATGTTTACTATAAACTTCACAGTACCAGTGCAGTTGAGTGACTCTAAATGCAATGATTACAGATTGTGGATCAAGGGCAACTCCAAATGGCTGCTCAATTTTTAATAAACAATTGAACATGATTTTCTTATTAAACAGTGAATGGAAGCAAAAGAAGATTGAATAGACATTAAAAAGGTAAGGAACCCGTAAGTCCTGCACCAATAATGCAAAGAACAGACGATTAGATGAAAAAGCAAACGTAGTGAATAACTTGTGCAGATAGTGACTCTGAATCATATGGTGAAACTTTTGTGTGACCTCCGCATCTTGAACACGTCGAAGTGAAAAGGGATGTCAGGTCGGATGTATAAGTCTAAAATGTGTATTTATGTAAGCAAAGCATATAAAAATTTTAGTACATTATCTAGCACTTAAGAGGGAGGTAATGAAAAGGTTTGGACAAAAGGTATGGAATATATTTTTGTGTGAAAAAATGGGCATGAAGAAATTTGCATCACATAAACTTACAAATTACAATGTCATCGTTTTGCACATACTATGCCCTCCAATCCAAGCGACAGTACCTAAGCAAACATTATAGCGACCATGTTAGGTCGACATGAACAGGGCAAAGCAGTTGAGCGTGCTAATGCACCTAGCATGCTAATGAATCCGTTAGTAATACGTAACGGAAAACATAGAGATAAAGGAAAAACATCTGAAAAAATTTAAAACTAATCAACTCAATCCACAACAAATCAGGAAATTAAACTGCAGATATGTTATCAATCAGTAAACAGTATATAAAAATGATGCTCACAGAAGTATATAAAATTTTAACATATAAATTTTTTTAATACAATAAAGCCAATCAAGAAGTATATAAAATTTTAACATATAAAATTTTTAATACAATAAAGCCAATCAAGAAGTATATAAAATTTTAACATATGATGGAATGCACTACAAAAGGAAAAGCAACACCTGAACATACATGAATAGAAAAGCAAACAGAATGAAAATTGGAGCAGCGGATTCACACCCCATAACAACGTTTTAAGAATATTCGGAGCTATTAAACCGCTGCAAAACGAGTCTTATATAATTTATATGGCCTATAATGAACAATCAAATTATAAGCAACAACAGCTTACTTATATAATATTATTTTAAGTGATTGCATTCCTGTAGAAGGATAGAATGTTTTTTCTCAAATTGTATTTAGCTATATGGTCTTATTAAAGGAACATAAAAAACCCTATACAATATGTAAATCATTAGGATAAAGTGTTAGCAAGAACTCAAAAGAGTTATCTTGAGAAGTCTAAGATCAAGATGCAAGTTGAGCTTGCTCCATCTTATGAGGTCTCACCTTCCCACTGTAGGCAATTGAACGAAATGATGGATCAGGCAAATCATAAAAAATTTCAATACTCCTAATATGAAATTAAAAAATTCGTTGCTATTTCATCCCACACATCTCCTAACCCAAGGTATTGCCCAAATGCAATGAAAATGTCAAAGCAGAGGCACTGCACTGGGCTGCCGTTGAGTGGAGAGAGGGAACCTAGTGGATGTACCTGGGAGGAAGCATCAGACAGGGAGTCAATCGATGGCGGCATGACTCAAGGGAAGGGAGTGTCAGATTTGAGGATGGGTCACAACTCAGGAGAAGTGAGCAAGTGCCGGAAGTCAGGAGGATGGAGGAGCAACAAAATGCAGGTGCAGAACCTCACCGTCCATGACCCATTCACCGTCTGAGGTTATATACGCTTTACCTATCACAAGGTTAAGACCAATCAGGACATGGATCACTTCTAGTAGGGTCCCATATTCATTCGCACTATTGACATACAATTTGGGGGAAAAGAGAGGAAAAAAAGAATGCCGCTAAATATTGATATAGTTACAAGAATGACTGAAACAAAGAAATTCAGCAGAAATCAAAGGAATATACCTTGACAATAGTGGTGTCAGCCATTATCGACCACGATTCTGCAGTTCAAGAACAATTACAGCGGTGATTCATTAGTAGGTTTAAGCTACTGGGAAAACTGTAATGTGTTTTCAGATGAAAGGGCTATATAATTAGTACCATAGCAGTACAGCACGAAACAGAAAAGGATGAAAGGATCAAGTACTTTGAACCACCGGAGAAACAGTGGCGATAACTTCTGTAAGCCATCAAAAGATGATGAATGGAATTTGGAATATAAAAGTACTTTGACACAACAACATATTAATAGCCATCATATCTAGGGAACATATTTTTTTCAGACAATTCCACAAGCGGTTTGCAACACTTCCTCCGGAACTATTATAAGAGTAGTCTGCGGAGGTTCGTTGAGTAGAGGGACTAAGGCTCTCGACGCTCAAGTAGGATGACACACGGTAGTTTACGTGGTTCAGACCGTCGGTGCGTAATACCCTACGTCCACGGAAAGAGTTATTGTATTGTTGTGTGTTATTCAATCCTAAGATTGAACTTGCCTAAAAGAGTCTGTTTGTTTCTGTCGTCTGTTAATCCAAGACCAGACAATTACACTATCACCCAGGGTCCTACAGGTGGCCAAACCCCTATACAGAAGCTAGGACATTAAATATTAATACAGGGTAATGATGGTGCGGGCGACACATGGTGTGTCCCGTCTCATCGGTCTTACGTGGTGAGCGGTCTACAACATAGCTCCGTCCTGTCGGGTCGTAGTAGAGTGTAGCCCCGTCCTGTGGGGTCGTAGCCTCTGCCCACCGTGCCCGCGAGCGGTCAGTAGCACGGTGCGGTACTATAACATGCTTGCGAGCGGTTATCAGCATGACGGTATACTGTAGCGCTTGGCCGCACGGTTTGCAGGTCATGATAACGTCATCTGTCCACACGCCTTGCAGACGCGTCGGTAACACATGGGTGTGTCTTGGAAACACGTGAGCCTCGCTGCATGCCGTTGTAGCTAAGCCTTCTTTTATCTCTATGGCCTACGGCCTGCGGAAAGCCATGGGACACGTGTTAGCACCGGAGCCCACTACTGAGGCGGGTGCGGTCCATCGCCGAAGGACACGTGTCAGTACTAGATCCTTCCTTAGTGCCAAGGCGGGGTCCGGTGCTGAAGGACACGTGGTAGCACCAGACCCCTCCTGGATGGCGAGGGGGGAGGGTTCAGAGCCTCTCAACACGTGGCAGCGCCGGAGTCCTCCCAGACGGAGGGAAGGGATTCGGAGCCTTGAACACGTGGCAGTATCGGAGCCCTCCCTAAACAGGGAGGCAGGTTCCGGTACCGCGGTGGCACATGACAGCGTGTGGACGCATACCTTACCTTTTGTCTTGGGCTGAAGCATGTACGCAGGGGTACCCGGTCTATGGGGTACCAACAACCAATCCAATATGTGTAGGTACTTCCTGAATTGCATATGAAATAATCTAAATCTGCATGATTTGTAAAGAGGACTGAAATTTCTGGTGCCAGAGGCATCCAAAATTAAAAACATAAAAAGGGAAGCATTTGTTTCAGTATTCATCTTTTCACAGTTGACACAATAGATCTACAAGCTTGTATCGATGAAAAAAGCAAAAAAAAAACCTTATTGATTGTATTGCGCGTCCATAATCGAGATTCATGATTTCCTCATCACCACCATGTATGATACCTCGGTTATGTTCAACCAGCAACAAAAATGCCTCTTGCAGCTGTCAATAATGCAAATCTCATGAAGCACATCACCCCCTTAACCGATCAAAAAGGGAAAAAGACAAACAAAAATAAGAATACTGCTACCCAAGCAAAAAAATGCATGATTCACCAACAGACCATGCTATTCCATCTCACCACACTGCAACATCAATTGAAAAAATTGGGAAACAACCAAAACTGAAAAAAAGAGGAAGGAGGGTCACCAAGCTGTAGCAGCACGGTGATAGAGCTGATGAGAGAAGGCACTCCAGCAGCTGCGCATGTGATCTGGACAATGATATTCAGATAGTAGTGTGTATCATTCTTATAAATGTGTCTATTCAGATAGTCAATCCTAGATTTAACGAGTAATCTATGCACCATAGGCAACAATGAGCATCAGAGCCAATTTTCTCCTTGTAAGCTTCCCTCTTCTTCATTTACCTTTACCAACAGAGCACAAAGATGTATGAAAATTTTCAGAAACAGAATAAAAAAATGCAAGCTAATCTGATGTGATGAGGAACTTGATTTTTGGGAAAAAAATAGGTGCTAGATCAGTAATTGCAGCACTTACGCACAAGCAAACACAGGCGCATGCATAAACAAGGTGAGAGCTACCAAAATTTTCAACAAATGACACATATGAGGCACAAATATTTGCAGCATTCCAAATCCAAGACCAATCCACTTGCTATAGCAAAAATGAAACAGAGCGAGGAAACGGATCCAACCACCAAAATCCCCGTCATGCTGTGAAAATAGAAAAAGGAAAAAATGAGCGTGATTTGTCATGGGAAGATGAAGAAATTGAAGGGGGCATGGAAGGAGATATGTACCTGTGTCTGCTCGCTGCCATCGGCGACCGCCGCCTCCACGCCCTGGCTCAGTCCCGCCGGAGGCCACCGCCCTCGAGGCCAGAGCCACACGTGCCTCGGCTGAGATCAGCCGGAGGACACTGTGATCCGCCACACCTGAGCCACACATCGCGCTCGTGGCCTGTCACTGGTGGCGGCAACTAGGGTGCAAGCAGAGCTCCCATGCAATCATGCAAGCAGCCAGTCTCGGCCAACCGCTGCCCATCGAATGCTGATGTTTGATTTCGCATTTAAGTCCTCCCGTACATCTATGAAAATTAGCGAATGACCCCTGCAATTGCCAACGATTCGTAGGGCAGGGTAAAGAACGATCAAAACAGATCGATCGCTGGAACAGGGCAATTGGCCTTCCTTCTTCCTTGCGTCACCATCGCACACCCTAGTCACTCACCCACCCGCCCGACGTCGCCCTCTTGTACCGGCAGAACTGTGTGGCACCGGCCTGTGTCGCACCACTTGTTGCCGGACGTCGCTGTGTCTCCCGGCAACCAAAGTCGATGAACCATGAAGAAATCCAAGAAGATGATGTTCCTGAGCATGGTACTGGCCACGACGTGCAAAAGGGGTCTAATGGCGGTGATAAGGACTGGACGAAGGGCGTGATCTAATCTTCGTTTCTTCGGTATTTTATGAGGGAGTATTTACCTAATGTTCAAAGCGGCACAGGAGGGGTTAACTGTGATTTCTGCCTTCACCGTTCGATTGGCAAGCTGCGGCCGAGAGTGCCTGTTTGCACCATTGCATGGAAAGGGTGCATGCACCCCAGTCGTCGCCGTCACTGGCATCAGCCACTGGAGAGAGAGAGAAGAGGTGAAGACGTGAACTCGTGGAGAGAGAAAGGAGAGAGGAGGCCGGTGGAGAGATCCATGCAGGAGAAGCATCTAGAAGCCTACCTGTTGTCGCCATCAAGACCATCGATGCTCCGGTCTCAAGAACGCTTGAGGAGAACGCTAGGAAAGTGGCGAGCAGTGAAAAGTGAACGGTAGGAAAGTGATGAGCACTGAAAAGTGAAGACGGACGAAGGTTCACGAGCCACTGATACGGTGGAGAGCAAGTCCCGAGGAATCGCGAGCACTGATTCAAGGCACGGGGCCCACCTGTCGGCACCGTTCACTATTCAGTGCTGTTGCCACTCGATCCCCGCCGTGATAAACCCAGTTGTCAGCGCTGGTTTCTGTTCATTGGTACGGACGTTATTTCCTTGCCGTTGAACACTGGATCGGACGGGCGAAAAAATTTCGCCGACATGGCACTTGGAATTGTGAAGAACTGCTGTCCGCTTTAAAGATAAGAAATTACCGAAGTTTGGTGGCAAGGGCTTGCCTCCCATCCACCGGTCTGTTTGTTTTTTTTTTACTTTCCAATGGAACAGAGGATGTAAACCTAATTTCTAAATTTTGTTGGACATTTTGTGAGTGGTCCCCTGGACCCCTTGCCCCAACTCACTGGGCCGCAGGGCGCATGCTCTGCTCTAAAAATTCCTTCCTTCTATTTTTTTCAAAAATTTAAAGGGTGTACTTTCTTTTTTTTGACTTTTTGATTTACATTTAATCATTCATCTTATTTAAAATATTAGTTCAAATATATAAAATTATAAGTTGTGTTTGAACTTTATTTAGTGATATAACAAACCACAACAAAATATATCCTAAATTTTTATTTTTATGAATAAGACGAATGGTCAAACATATCTTAAAAAGTCAACGGCGACAATAAAAAGAGAATGGAGGAAGTATTTCTAGACCTTCAAAATTCACATAATTTTTTTGTGCTTAAGATTAGATGCAACTATTTTAACTGGAATCATCTCAAAAGTTGTGATAAAATTTAAATTAAAATTCTTCGAAGTTGATAATTTTGAGCAATCCTAGAAAACTAGCTAGGCTACAAAATATTCTAGCTGGGCTACAAAATCAGTCTCACTCTCATGCTTTTGTTGCAGCAAATTTTGACCATTTGATACATTTAAATTTAATTTTTATCAATTTTGTACAAATAGGCATCAAATTTTGATTTTTTCACAAATTCACAAAAAATAAGAAAAAATATGATTACAAAACTAGAGTGAATTTCAAGACCTTTGGTGAAATGATTATTCCAGATTTCTAATAGGGAAAATTATAAAAGGCCACTTACAAATGAGGGGGGGGGGGGTCATTTACCCACCTACAATAATTTATTGTTCAGTTAAACCCTTACAAGTTTTACACTTTTTTCATATTCTCACTTGTGTCCACTTGTCTTGTGAATTTTAATACCTTTGGTGAAATAATTATTCTAGATTTCTAATAGGGAAAATTGCAAAAGCCTACTTACAAATGGAGGGGGTGTTATTTACCCACCTACAAAAACTTATTGTTCAGTCAGATGCTTACAGGTTTTAAGTTTTTTAGATTTGCAGTTATATCCACTTGTCCGGTTAACTAAACAAGTCAAATAAACGTTGGATGAGTGCCTCGAAGCCACATGTCATGTTTTGTTGACACATGGCTGCCATGCGTGATGGTGATGGTCAACAAGACAAGTGGACATAAGTGGAAATATGAAAAAAAAACTTAAACCTTCTAAGTGTTTGACTGAACAATAAATTTTTGTAGGTGGGTAAATGCCCCCTCCCCCTCATTTGTAAGTGGTTTGTTGCAATTTTCCCTTTCTAATATTTGCATAGTTAAAGTTTAATATTTTCCCAAACTTCAACCCTATGTAACACCCCCATCATAGAAATACGGGTGTCATACAGGATCACGTCGAAGGATTCTCAACGAAGTGAGAATTCAAAAGTACACACATGCAAACCATGAATTAAATATTCTGAATATAAAAAATATTACAATTTGAGATTAAATTTCGATACATAGAGTTTTGCAGCGGAATCATAAACGTAGATGTGGAAGTGATACACTCGACGATACACAGGCGACACCTTGCCCTATGGTACCGCCCTCAGCAGCACTCAACGCCTCTGGTGCCTCCCAGTACGGGCTCCAACCGTCTTACGTCTTGACCTCTCACTGGTAGCTACCCTCGGCGTCATCGGAAGGAAGAGAAGAACTACCTACATACAGATAAATCAACAAGGCAAAGCCTGAGCAACTAAAGCACAGGAGGACTGACCCGCCAACGTGGCCATAAATAGCAGACTCCTAGACATGCTAGGCGCTAAGGATTGAAAGGTTAGATCCAGTGACTAGCAGTTGATCCTTACTTTCATTATTTTAGCCATTTTAATTAAGTCATATATTAGGTTTGCACCTATAAGCTATAACATGCTTAAACAAGTAGAACATCAACCAAGCAGTCAATGTCATAAATAAAGTAATATAGTAATAATCATGATAACATAACCATACTCATCATCCTCTAATCTATGCCATCAATACAACAAGACATATTATGAGATGACTACAATGGCAAGCGGTCACTCATATTTGAGAGTGTCACAGTGATTCAAATCGGTGTACACCCAGCAGGG
>VSTD030002457.1:0-11807 GCA_008808055.3 Sporobolus alterniflorus
TGGATGATGCAACTAATTTTCCTGTACCATTGAGTTCTCCTCCACTGTCGCCATGCAGTGTCGTTGCTCTGTGATATTTATTGCCGCATGATTTGAAGGCCTGTATGTTCACTTCACCGGTTGCACGCATGAAACCACAAATTAATACTGTATGCTTGAGCAAACTGAAATGTCCCTATAAAGTGAAAAAAAGAAGAATACGGGACTTGTATTTTTGCCTGGAGAATTCCATTGAAGCCGTCGATTAGTTTTGAGTACACTGTTATGTTGTGTCTCTAGCATACATTGAATTAGTTTCCAGTAAAATTGGGTGGAACCCAAACTCCATTTTCATTGGTCATGTATGACGTGCACGAGAGAGGCACCAGGCAGAGTCCTCTGCTGCGGAGGTCAAGTCTTGTTTCCTCCTGCTGCTCACCATTCGCATTTGGAGATCCCTGTTTCAAACACGACAAACCAGACATACAACACCAATTTCATGCAAAAAAGGAAATGAAAGTTGGTTTAGATATGTATTGTACCCGCTGTTTTGTCTTGGGCTTCTTATTTCCGGACGATCTCAAGTAAGGGCCACTCAAAGTCTGCAGCAGCAGTCAAAACTGTTGTCAGACTGGAATGCAAAATAACGTTACTGAATACAACATGCTTAGCCAAATGCTGTATCATCCCGGTGTGCTAATTAATTTAGGTGGTTCACATTTCAGTACCTCGACTTGGTCTTGAAGAAATTTTATGTAACCAATGGCCTCCATGAGCACTGACGCGGTATCAGTCTGCACGTATTGCATAAAAGAGTTAACCACGCACATAATACTTAGCATTTGGAGCGAAATTGACCGTCTCGTGAACTGTCGATCCTTCGCTCAAGAGATAATGGTACCATATATATATTTTTTTGGGGGGTATGAACGGACCGTATGCTTATGAATTTTCATGGTGGTTTATACTTAAAACAATGCCATTGGTGCGTTTTCTTTTTTGAAGAAGTCATCATCTATGTGCTAATACTTGTTGAGTTAGCAAGATAATTCCTATACATAGCACTATATTTTTGTTTCTGAATGTGTATGTATGTAGACATCCAGTGGCAATGTGAAGTGCTAATGAGAGAAGAAACAATAAAATGACGGGAGCGTTATTTACCTTGCCAAAGGGCGAGGCCAGTTGCTGGAGAGCAGCTATCCGATCCCCTAGTTTCTCTTTCCGTGCCTAATTAATAATCACATCACAGGAGAGAGTATGGGAGTTGTCAACTGCTCTGCCGAGCGAAGCGACGAAACAAGCCAGACATTCTTTGTAGGAAGCAGTTACCTTGAAAGAAGGGACGACGGTGGCGGAGGAGCGCGACTCGAGCCGAGGCTTCTTCTTCGGCGACGGCGCAGGAGCTGTCTTTCGATGGCACGCAGCGGCACTGTTGCTCTCCACGCTCCAATGGCGGGCTCCTCCTCCCATCCCATTCACAACAGAAGGCACACCACCCATCTGCGCCCGCACACACAAATGCAAGGATCAGTGATAAAAAAAAGGGCTTAATTACACGTATGCATATATGATCTACACATCTCTTATTGATCAACGATTAGGCGGTAAATTAATTTATACTTGCGCACACCATGACAAACATTGCACCCTTTTGACAATGGTAACATCGACCGACACACACTATGCACAGTAAAGTACGTGCTGAGACGACGCAAAAGCCTGTAAAACCGCAGCTCAACAGTCGCAGACTTAACTCGAGATCGATGGATGCAGCAGCAGCTGCCATAGGTGCTTTTGGCCGGCCGGGCGCAAAAGATGAGACGCGCCGGTCACTCCGACGTACGACCCCTAAAGCTGCCGTTGCGAGCAGAGCGAAACGGACCGACCCGGTCGGGGCCTGCTGTCGAGCTATAGCTTTCTTGCTCATCGGTCTATCATCGATCGCCTTGTTGCTTGTTAGCGCGAGCATGAAAGCTTGCTTCGATTGATCGGTTTGTCCAAACCAGATGGTCCCAGGACTGAAAGCTCAATGTCTTGTGCCACACAAATATAATAATCTAGTGAAACATGCATGCTGGATAGAAAAGCACGGGTTAACAATCAACGGCTTTATAGTGTGTTGCTAACTTATTATATATGTAATGTGTGTGATCTCACTACAACCGCATAAAATCCGTAGCTGCACTGCACGTCACTGTTAAGGATCTTTATACTTTTCATTTACAAATGGAATATAGTATTCAGTATTACAGCCCTGCATCGAGACAGGTTAACAATCTCTCTATGCAGGCCATCCTGAAAAATGATTCTAGCTAGCTAGGGCTGTCATTGATAATAAATTGACACAGGATCGTAAATGAAGGCCTACACCTCGTACACGAGTTTATAAACACTGCATAAATTGCAGCATTGAACATATGGGGACAGTTTGTCAGACTTATACTATACTATCTCAGGTTTGAATCCAAAGTATTTCACACACGGTGCTGGATATATAACAGTGAATGCTGCATTGCAATGGCATGTTTAGTGCCCTGCAGACAACTAGCTACCTTCGTTCCTTTTTTTTTCTGTTTAGTTCTCTTCGAGGAAAAATACTGTACAATAATCATAGCTCTACGTCGTACTTTGACTGACCTTGTAATTGTCAATGCATGGTCCTCGAGGGTGAACAGCAGCTTCAGGCGGAGGAGGGCCATAGGGCACATGCTCTGATCTCAACAAAGGCACGCCATTATGGAGCACTACTGAAGAAGCTTGGCCAAGCAGCAGGGTCTTGCAGAGCCTGGACGAGGCCAGTATCTCGAACGCGTCGCCGGGGAGAGGCGGCGGCGGTCTCGAAATGTTGATACTAGGAAGCACGCTCCCGTTCAGGTCATCGGCGGCCATGGCAGGTAGGCCGGCGCCGCCTCCGATCATGTCGTGGTAGGCAATAGCGGTCGTGCCAGATACTGCACACGACGATCTTGAGTTAATAAGGGACGATTCACGCCGCTGCTCTTCCTTGATCTTATCGTGGCCGTCTTGCTGCTCACCGCTCATGAGCAGCATGGCAGTGCTCTCTGCCGAGCCGCAGTTGCTCCATTGGAACCCTAGGTTTTGCATCGTTAGCAGAGAGCTGAGCTGGGGGGAGATCACGGGAGATGCGTCCTGACGACTGTGGTGGTGGCCTTGTGAAGAAAGGAGCACCTCAAGCTCATCTGAGGAGTTTCTGCAGAGAGAAAACAGAGGCACAGTTTGAGAAGAATTGTACTAACCAAACAAATGACTTATGTGTGGTGTCCATGACAAAAGGAAAAATGCCTGGGAACCTTTTGGAGGAAACCAACAAATTTATAGATGGTGTCAAACACATATGTATGGTGCACTCTTTTATCTCTTTCTGCGCCTGAAATTGTCATTTTGCAGTGCTACAATTCCCTAGGATCTCATAGAGACGGCAACAGGGGAGGGAGACAAGAGGCAGAAGAAAACTCGAAATCCTAGGGATAATCCGGACCAAGAGAGAGCATGCATGCACACAAACGACATCCGACTTTTCTTTTGACAAGTAAATAGAAAAGTTTGAATGCAAATATAGATCAATTTTTTTAACATTGTTTTGTTTTGGCCACGATGGGCTAAACATAATTAAGCCAGGTTGGTGCAGATGCTTACAGCATTAGTGGTTGGCTCCATTGGTGGCTGCTGCTGGCGCTGTGAATAGCAGCTTGGGCAAATGGCGAAGAAGAAACCGGCCATGGGAGCTCATATTGCAAGAGGTGATCACTTAGGTTGGAGGATGAGGAGGAAGATGCCATCATGGTGGCTGTAAAGGGGATCTTAATTGATGCTACTTAATTCCAAGGGCTCTGAGCTTTTAGGATATCCGAAGAACACACCCCCACAATGGAAGAACACACTCTGAGCTTTACTTGGAAATGGAGGTGCCCATAATGCCTTATCGCTTTCACCCTCCTTTTGTATCTCGGGTAACTTTGTACCCATTCCTCCTTTCAAGGCATCGATCGGCCACGGCCAAGTAAAGCGCGCGCTCTCTCTTTCTCTCTCATCATTATAACATTTCTGCTACGATCGTAGTAGGATCTCAGCCTTTAGATCCCGAAGCATACATAACCTTCAGCACATGCAACCAAAGGGAAGTCATGTCCCTCTCTCTTGCGTGTATTAGTTGTCGGAATATTTCATTCAGATAGCCTAGGTCGCGCCGTTTTCCTAGCTTGCTGTTTCTATCATGTGTTTCTTTAACTTGGCATAACTATAGAGAAGGATATCTGTAGCGGCTTAAAATTGTTATCAGTTATAATTTTTGAACCACTGCACATGAGCCGCTGATTCTAAAATCGTTATTAATAATAGGTATCAGCAGCAGTTCTTATTCTAAAATCACATATAATTATAATTTATGTATAATTTATAATTCACATATAGTTCATACATAATCACAACTCATATATAAGCACATACACAAGTTCATAAATACAATAAATATAGATATACATATATATGCATATCAAGTTCATTTGTTCAGCCTACACAAGATCACATAAGTCCAACATATATTTATATCATCAAAGTCATTCAACAAAATATATCAGCTAGCAGACTAGAGGAGGGAGAGACATTGAACCATCCTTGAAGGACTACTTCCTTCAAGTCCGGACATTTTTGGAGTTTTAACCCTCCTCCGCCTTCTTACGGGCCTCCTCCTCCTCCTTCTTCTGCCCCTCCTTCTTTCTTTTAGCATTGATATATCGAACAAGTGATTGGTTGTCCTTCCTAGCCCGCTAAAGTTCTTTCTCGGCTACAGCCAATTTCTTTTCTAACTTTTCAATCTGAAAATGAACGTGTATGTTTAGTAATTATACTAAACAATTGAAATCTAGAAGCAATTCATATGAGCTCACCTCTTTGTCGTGTAACCATTCGTTGTTGTAGCCCGAAGTGTCCGAGGGGGAGTCGTCGGATGAAACCTCCGCCTGGCAAGAGAGAGGTGGAGTAGTGCGGTGGCGGCTAGAGCTTCCCACCTCCTGGCGTGAGGGAGGAGGAGCGACGCGGCTCGAGGGAGAAGCAAACCTCCCGTAACGATCTCGGGCTTACCTCTTCGCGAGCTCCGAATGCTTGCTAGCCATAGTTGGCTTAATGGTGAAAAATAGCAACATACATCAGAAGCAATTCTAACATGTTTAACAATACTTCAAAATAAAATTCTAGACATGTAAGATAATATAGACATAATACTTGACATATTCTAACATGTTTAGCAATACTTTAAAATAAAATTCTAAATATGTAAGGTAATCTAGACATAATATTACTGAAATAAAACCAACTTATATATAAAATGTATGAAAAAACAAACTTATATATAAAATGTTACAATGCACGCCTAATAAATTTTATTGGACCGGAAAACTTTAATGGACCATATTCTAGTTGGAAGAAAGCTAAAAATGACTCAAAAGAAATAAGAGTTATGCCACAACAAGAGCATACAAGAATTATATTTTACAAACTGAACAAACTACAATTGTACATTAACATGACCTTATATCATATACAAACTATTTTTTCTTCGTTTACATATGCCATGAAAATACTTAGCAATATGAGCATAGTAATGTTAAGTTCCTTAAAAAAAGATGCAATCATATATATCTTAACTTCTCAACACACTATTGCCAATATGAAATCCACATAAACTAAAATACCTTATATCACTGACCAACACAAAATTCTCCGACTTCTCAACATATATCAATTCATCTATTCATTCATCTATTCAACTATTCGATTGATCAATCTGTGCACATGATGAAAAAGAAGGTTTTTGGTGAACCTCAGTGTAGCAGTGGCGGCGGCGGCGGAGGAGGCCGGCGTAGAAGTGGCGACGGTCTACGGAGTAGAGAGCGGGGGGGGGGGGACTTAGAGAGTTTTGGGATGAAAAATAAAATGACACGGAGCGGGCTACTATTTATAGGTTCGAAAATATCAATAACGGTTCTTTAATTACAACCGCTGCTGATAGTTTTGGAATTTGGACCGAAGCAATTCTGATTTAAAACCAATACTGATAAAGGTATTATCAGCAGCGGTTCTAGTTTCAAACCGCTGTTGATAAGTTGAACACTTATCAATAACGATTCAAGTCTTGAACCACTATTGATATATGGTTTGGTAGCGGTTCAAGATGAATCGCTTCTGATAAGACGCATCATATAACAGTATTTCTGGTAGCGTGAGTTTCTTTGTAATTAGAACTCTTCTCCTCTTAATTAATAAAACACGTGTTCAGTCACATCCTCAAAAATATATCGTCCTAAAACGTAAGAAGTCTAGCTTATTATTAGCAGTCCTAGCTTAGTACGTACTAATAATTGTACAAATTGTTCTCAGGAAAAGAAAATGGCCTGAAGAAAACTGCCAAAGTAAGCCCAATAATTTATACTGGCATCTCTGCGAATATGTATTTATCTGTCGTCTGTGACATCTTAATGTAGGTGTCTGGTCATGTTGCAACCCAATAGAGGTGGAAAAGGTCTGAAACTGCAAACGGTCTATATATGTAGTAACAGGGCTTACTATTCTAGCACAAACAAAAGATACTAATAAAACAATCAGCATACACTGTATGTAATAAGCATGTTTTTTGGTGTGACCTGATAGTGTACTCTTAATTTCCTTCAGATGGGAGTAGGTTTTCTGTATTCATAAACTTAATTATCCTAGCACGACTTGATACTGTGCGCTGCTACTATCATCTTTTTCTGCATGTGTGTGTGTTGGAATAAAGGGGCTAGTAGTGCCCTTTCCCTGAGGAAAACACTTTTTTTTGAAGGGAAGAACACACACACTTTGTGGTCATCTCGGTAATTGTGATACATGATTCCATGGCGCAGCAAGGGTGCAAAAAAGTTGGTCTCTGAGCCTTACTCCAGTACGTTCCCCTCCAAGAACAAAATTGGAGAATGCTCAACTTGACGCAGGACTACCCCGCCTGTCCTACAAACCCGGCCGGCCCAGGAAATTCAATGAAAAGAAAACGAAAAAGTAACCTGAGAGGACTGAACAGATCTACCCCACATCCATTCATGTCGTGGCAGTGGAGAAAGCAAGGGTGATATTGGCCAGACCAGGAGGCAGGAGATTGTGAGATGCCAGTGCCTTTCCCCTTGTATTCTGTTTCATTGTCTGTGCCTTTGCACAACGACTCGATCTGGAATGCAAATGCATCTCCAAACTGGTATGCATGCATGTTAAAACCACCACACTCACATGCAATTTTTCTGACTGTTAAAAAACTCATGTATGTTAAAACTATAATCATGTCAAAAAATGGTCACACATGTGACCCTTAACGCTTATATTTCTAGTTCATTGAATGTTTTTCCCTCTCGAACGCTCCTAGAGCTGCCACCTGATAACCTACTACCAATGCTGCATTCAATCACAATAGTGTCAGACTATATGAGGCAGGTCTCAATTTAAATGGGTGACAGAGACTTAAAATGTTCACACGGATATATTCATCCTGAGGCATCGAGCACATGCACATCAGTCGAAGGATCGATCGGGTCTTGTGCAAGTGCAGGCATCACATCCATATAAAAAGGGGAGAGAGCCCTACGCAGTTCCTTAAAGCAACTGAAAGCCCCAACAAAAAGGCATCGGGAGAAAAAAGAAGAAAAGGTGAGGAAAAAAGACTGATTGAAAAGTTTCAAATGTGGCAATGAACCTTTTAATAAGCCTTTATAAGCGTTTCTTTTTAAAAGGGCTGCTGCTTAGCTTCTCGATCGATTTGATTAAACAGACCATTAAACACGATCGGATCAATGTAATCCAGAGCAGGCATTTTTGTGCTATGATTGCCCACTTTTGAAGGACCTTCCGACCCATCATGATTTAATGATCAGAAGTATTTTGCTGTCAACATTTTATTTATGGGCCGCATAAATGTGATTTTTTTCTTGTATCAATAGTCTTTTAGAATTTTTATTGCATTGCGGTATCTGAAAATTTCAGATTCCCAAACTTAATTAGTTTTGAAGCTAATATCCTTTATAAATAGCCATTCAAAGCCACACATAATCAGCAAATATATCCATGCCGGTTATTCAAAATAATGATTTCAAGTCCAATTTTGGTTGCATACAATGGCTAACAAATGAAATAGTAAAAGAGCCTACAACCATTATGATGTTGTGGATATCCAAGTAGTAACCCTTAAGCAACATTGTGTTAGTAGTTGTACTATGCATGATTTGATCATAGTTCACTACTATGATCCGACACTGTAGCCACATAACCCATTTTACTGTAGCAATGAGTCTAATTTGGCTCATCGCTACAGTGCCATGCGTCATATTAGTAACACACGGCTTTGACGTCAACGGCCCGTGAAGTCACTAGCGACGGGTGAAAGTTGACATCAGCTGCGTCCGTCGCTACTGAATACCACAGCAGCGATAGACGATGCTGACATAATCAATGCTCGTCGCTACTGGGTGTTCAAGTGTCGCACCCCTTCACTAAACAGTCACGCGTGACTCATTAGAATGGTCGTCGACCGCTCCATATAACCGAAATGCGCTGACACTTGTAACTGAGAAGATTCTATTCGCGGTGGAGTAGTCCAATGATTTTCAAGGAGAGCAAGCACAAGTATTCCAATGAGGAAGAAGCGGTGTCCACGGCGACATCGAAGAAGCGATGAGCATTCGGTGACGACAACAATGACAGTGACTCCTCCTCCTCATCGGAGGAGGTGGTCTCTTTTGAGGAGGAACCCGTTCGGTGATCCCACTCCGACGACGGTGACACCACCAACTCGAAGAATGATGACGACAATGATGACAACGACGGGAGCGACGATGACTACGACAACAGCGATTAGTTAATTAGTTATAGTATTAGTATTAGTATTGTGTAATATATCATATTGTCTAGTATATCATATTGTGAAGTATCAGTTCTCAATCGTTGAATGGATCAATCAAATCTATCATATTGTGTAATATATCGAATTGATCAATCTATTCTAAACTCTATTTTTTAAAAAAATTGTAGCGACAGGCTTAAACACAGTAGTGATGTTCCTTGGTTAGTAGCGACGGACATTGATTACTATTTATATGTAGCAACGGGTGTTGATGATATCATCATGCTCATCGCTACTATTCTACTTTAGCGACAAACGTGCTGACATAATCAATCCTGACTGTCGCTACTATTCTTATTTTTAAATGTGCGGCCACCCGCCCCTAAACTCTAACCATGGCTACTATCATTTCCCCTTCACTTCGGGTGCCCGCTCCTCGACCGCCTCCATGCCTGCACCGCCGTCGAGTCCAATACAAGATCCTCATCGACCGCCACCAG
Organism: Sporobolus alterniflorus; assembly: GCA_008808055.3. Taxonomy (NCBI): domain Eukaryota; kingdom Viridiplantae; phylum Streptophyta; class Magnoliopsida; order Poales; family Poaceae; genus Sporobolus; species Sporobolus alterniflorus. The sequence goes on from VSTD030002457.1 coordinate 9,361, forward strand.
GTCCGCCGCCAGTGCCTCGCTGACCGCCACTGGGTCCACACCGCACTCCTCACCGACCGCCGCCGGATCCACGCCTCGCTGACCACCTCCCCGACCACCGTTGGGTCCACGCCGCGCGCCTCGCTGACCGCTGCCAGGTCCATGCCGTGCACCTCGCCGACCGCCGCCAGATCTTCACCGACCACCTCCACCGAGGTCCTCCCCACTCTCTCCCTCCTCCACACTCATCAATTTCCTAGTGCCTATAATTTTGGCATGTTCTAGATCAAACCGTACCTAGATTCAATTGATAGCTTCAAGCATGTATAGTTCCCTGAAAGTTCTAGACATATACTTTAGTTTGTTTCTTGATGGACTCATCTATTTTTAGCTTTATTATTGGTTAGCTAGCTTTGCATTTATCAAACCATACTAGAGTTTACTTCAAAATGTAGCACAACTAATCAGAATCTTCCTTGCAAAAACAATTGTTAATTAGGATTTGTTTTGTATCTTGCCAACTGTACTATATAGCCTTAAGAAGCGCATTGTGGAACAAAACCTTATGCCTCTTTTAAACATTAGATATATGCCTTGTTTGTATACAAGTGTGTCCATCATTTCTCAACCTGATTGGAAAATAGGCAATAGCATTAGATACATGTCTTGTTATGTTAAGATGCTTATGACCAAATTTTTACATATGTTAAAATGCTTATGATCAAACTATTAAGTGTCAGCCATGGACTCCTCCCACACTCCTCGCAAGCATGAAAAAGAAGATGATAAGTCCTCCTCTATTGACCTTTCAATGTTTGACACAGAGTATGATAAGTCCTCCTCTGTTGACTTTAAAATGTTTGATACAGAGAATTCTAAGTCCTCTAACCCGGGTTATTGTTGCCACCACATTGAAAAGGTGAGCACAAGTATTCAAATGTTTAGTATATTTATTACTAGTCTCATAATTACTAATTAAACTATATAAATTATCAGATTTGGCTATTAGAAGAGATGTTGGATAAGGTGGAGAAGGACAACAAAATCCTGATACAATTAGTTAAACATCACAAGAAGATGGTGGAGGCAGCCAAGAACAAGGTGAGCAGAGATGTTTAAATGTTAAATTTATTTATTACTATATTCTCATAATTACTAATTAAACTATATAAATTCATGACCAGGTTCGGTAGTTAGCAGAGCGATTGGCTAAGCCAGAGGAGGAGACAGCCAAGAAGGAGGAGGCCGCGGGCAGCTGATCCTAGGTGCCAATTGTTTAGCTTTTGTCAAACTTATACGTCTATTTAGGTTTTGTTGAACTTGATGTATGAACTATGTGTATGTATATATGTTACTAGATGCATGAACTCTATATGTTTAGCTTTTGTTGAACTTGACGTTATTAGATTTAGATTATGTGTTTCCTTTTAGAACCTGTATCATATTGTGTTTTCTTTTACAAACTGAATACAGATTATATTTTCTATCCAACAGTGACGGGTGAGATGATGTCACCTTGTGCTTCAGTACCAGGAGCCACAGTAGCGATGGATAGAAGACGTTCGTCGCTACTAAGCTATCACTATAGTGACACTTTAGTAGCAATGGGTCGGTTGTCTGTTGTTGACGCTGAAAGTTTCACCGCCGTTACACGAACACGTCCGCTTGTACCTGAAATAGGTCCTAGGGCTTCTGTTCCAGGTGCTGGTGATCGAACCGGCCAGACAGGAGGTCTGACCATCAGTGGACAGGGGCTGGCGGCCAAACTGTGGTGGGTGGCGGTCTGACCGCCCGCTTCTGGGTGATGCACGAACTCACGTCAGTCGCCTTAGATCGCTCCTCCAGGAGGAACTCCGTCAGGAGGAGCTCGCCTAAGGGATGTTCTATGTTGGCAAGGCCACCTATAACATCTCAAATGACCGCTGGAACGAAGAGAGAATAGAATTGGAGGTTGGAAGAGAGAGTTAAGGCAAAAGAAATAAAAACAAACAACGTATTGATAAATTTTTAGTAGATGCGATTGGGATGCCCTCAATCGGCGATGAGACCTTCATTATATAGGCTTGGGGTGGTCTTCCCCAAGTTGGAGTCGTGTTGCTCACGAAACATGGGATTTGGAGATAAAATCGGACTCAATCTAAACTTCCCAGAAACTATCAGAGACAGACGGCCAAACCGCACGCCCCTGGATGTGCCGGGGCGGTTAAAAATCGGTCGTCAACATATGTCCCCCTGTTTTTGGTGAGTTACAATGATCCAAAAACATACAAATGACCGACCACTCAACTACAACACAATGATTCCTAATGAACACACCAGTTATAACAACTCAAGCATGTTGCGAATCACTCGGATAATATTTCTTCAAATACCGACCATTCAAAGCTCTTGGCAAGCACGTACCTTGAAGCGATTCCATCATGTATGAATTTTCTGCAATTACCTTTACGATCTTGTACAGTCCTTTC
>VSTD030002458.1:0-11806 GCA_008808055.3 Sporobolus alterniflorus
ATCAATACTCACGTCCGAGTTCTTCGTCTCCACTTCCATCTCTCCCCTCCGATCCAATCTGCAAAAATCCTGTTAAAAATCAGACAAACGGATCGAAAATAAAATAGCTGGAGCCAAGAAACGAGAACGGGACAGATTCGAGCTCACCTCAGGGAGCAACAGAGGAGTCGGCACTGAGCGGTGCAACCCGAATTGATGAATCCCACCTGGAGCGAATCAAGAAACGAGCAAGCAAATCACAGTAACAGCGCCACTACCACCTGCTAGAACAGATTGGACGCAATGAATTAAAGGGCGGAGGAAATGGATTCTCGATGGGCAACAAAAGGGCAAGAACTAATCGAAGAGAGGATGCTCAGATTCATACCAGAAATTCATAAAGGCCGGATTTTTTTTCTTTTTCCAATGAATTAGAGAAGCATCGTAGGGAAGAAAGAAAGAGGATGGATAGTAGCGCGATAGGATGAATTGACGAGACGATATCAAAAGGTTTGGGGAGGAGGAGCCACTGCGCGCCTCAGCTCGCGCCCTGCGACTCTGGAGCTTCCTCTGTCCTCGCCACGGAAGGGAAGGGAAGGAGGAAGAAGAAATATGCTGTTCCCCCACTCTGTCGCACTCACACACACCTCCACGGCTCCACCACACTCCCTTTCTCTCACCTTTTTTTTCCTTTCAGCTGCTTTTAGGAGTGTTGGATCCGTCTGCTCTGCGTTTTTTCTGTGTGCCACTGAAGACCCAGTTTTATTAACTTAAGACCCACTGGAAACTGGAGTGCTCTCTAGTTTGATCAAAGGTGGGCTAATTGCAGGGTACAAAACCTACAAATGATTTTTTTTGCGAGACAAAACTACAAATTATTGTGGAGCTTAGGGTAATTTCTTATTTTGCCCTTCTGTAAAGAACTAAAGATTGTGGATTTTATGTTCCTACTAGTTTAAAACTTTAAATGAGCCATTCATCTTAATGAAATACATGTTTAAGCAAAATAATAGTTGATCAAGTTTGCTAATTAATTGCATTCATATAATATATATTTTATAACTCATTAAGCGTGCAAGAAATCTATGCATTCTGGCTAAATTGTTTTGTATCCCTAGTTCTCTTAAATCTGGAAATGACAATGCTCACTAATGATCAACAGGAATTTTAAATCTGAATATTAAGTAAATAGATCTGATGCCTTTTTAGCTTAACAATAACTCATTTTCTTAAACTTAACAATAGCCATTATGTATATATTTAAAAATCCAATATATTGATAATGTAATCTTGAGTAGGCTTTGATGCCATATGGATGTTTTTGTAGTAGTTTTCGTTGTTGTTACCAAAGCACTAGGGCTCATCTGTTGCTCTACCTTAGACATTCTTATGTTGTAAGAGCATATATATTTTTTAAAAATGTGGGTAATATATTATATTTTCTTGAGCACATTTTTATATGCTTGTTTTAGAGAATTCACTATCCTAGGCTGCATAAACAAATCAATTGGGTAACGCTTCATGCATTTTCAATGTGGTTTTTGCAAAGGTTTTGATTCTCTTTAGTGTGTGTACCACGGCTCGTGTGCACACATATGTGTGACTCCCATTCATTCTATTAAAAATCATGGATAGTGCTTCATAAACATATATATCAGACGTTGAGTACTAGGAAAAAAATCACTTACACAATAGTATGACCCTGATGTAGCTAGTAGAAGTAAAAAAGATTATGTTCACAAGAGACAAGGAGGAAAGTGGTAGAGATATGTATTGGGAAGATAGAAATGTGCATATTAATGAGTGAGAATGACAATTATTGAACACAAAAATTTGAATTCTAAAATAGCAATTGAAAGGGAATGAATGTAGCATCAGGCCCGTGGTTCAGTAATGTTTAGATCAATTATTTATTTTTAAATGAATAATAGACTTTGTGTCATGGTTATTTTCCATAGAATAAAATGTGAAAATAATGAATATAAACAACCTCAGGCTTAATATAACATCAATCTATTACACAGCAGTTTCATAGCAAAGTAGGTAATCTAATCAACAAATCTGTTATCAATCGCTTTCAACATTGTGGTTAAATATACGAATCCCATAAAGAACATCACAAATGGCATCGTCATATTTAGCACAACATTGGCTGGTGATCATGTGACATGATGTGTCCATCAGTTTATTTATTTTCTTTAGCAATTAGGGGAGCATCGAGGGATTTGGAGATGGTGATGGGTCTGGGGTATATATATATATATATTAGTAGAAAAAGAAGTAAAATAAACGCACAAATGGGAGGGGGCATTTTCATGCTTTATTTCGCTCTCATCGCCTCGACAGAGAGAAAAAACTCATCGCATCACAGGAAGGCACCAAATACACGTCCCAGTCCATGTGGGACCCGTCCTTTCTTTAGGTCCCATCCGGGCCCACCCAAATAATTGCGCTGGTCTCCTTTGCAAGCTGTCACCGTCTACGCACAAGCTGAGATGGCGCATCCTGTGGTCGAAAGGACAGGGCAGGAATACAAATTGCAAATTTGGGGGGAATTTTTTTGATGAGACGGCCAATTTTTAAGCAAACGTAGTGCAACTTGTTGTCTTCCATAAATTCGTCAACTCGTCGGACCATCTAAACGAAAAATTGAGGCACGGTGAGTGTTGATATATGCTTCGAGATTTGCCATGGTACGTCAAAAAAATGCGATGCTGACCATTATCTGTATTGTGCAAACCCTCGTATACGTGGAAAAAATGCGATCCACACAACGCGTTGGCGTAGAAAGACTTGGCAAGTTTCAAGTTGGCAACAAGAAACAGAGGCAGCATCACACGGGCGGGCGCCACAGAGAATTGTAGCTTTTGGTCTGCGCCGCGGATCCGCAGATGCAAATAATTAAGAGCACGCGATTGAAATGTCCCGACTCATTATTTTTTAAATAATTTTTCTATCGATGCCTCCCCAGCAGCACACAGACTCTGATTCTCTGTGCGTACGTGGGCCTTTGGCATCTTTTAAAGCGGCGCCCCTCACAAATGAGGCTGAATGAATACTCAAGTCTCCTTAAAAAAAAGTACTGTGTTTCTTAAAAAAAAGTCTCCTCAAAGGAGAACAAAAAGAATCCAATTCTGCACGATACACAGCAGTGAAAAGATTTCTGCACCAGCAAACAGAAGGAAAAAATATCCTTTTTTTTAGACGTAGGTTCCCCTGGACTTTCGTTGCAAGTCTTTTACAGATGTTGCGGGAGGCTGGGGTCGAACCCCTGCCGGCTGCCTGCTCCCATGCGGGCATTGCCACTGGCCACTGCCCAGTCCGTTACAAAAAAAAGAAAAAAATATCCTTTCGTATCAATCTGACGCCTTTTTCGTTTTTGCGAATTTCAGCTGTAGTGTTTTCGACCGGATGTAGTAGTGTTCAGTTGCAAAATTAATTCAGTTCGGAGTAGAGAGGAAGTAAGAGAAAAAAGAAAACAAAAGAGGAGCAGCAAAAGAAGAGAAAAATAGCAAAAAGATGCGCGACGAGGAGTGCAAAAGTGAAGAGAAGGGGAGAGGTTCAGTTCAGTGCAGGTGGCGTGATGTGCGATGCTAGATTCTGTTATGTCACCCCCGTCCCATCCCTTGTGCGGCCGTTCCCCCGCCGGGTTTGCAAAAAAGGCAACAACAATAAAAAAAACTCAGCTACGTGTTTAGCATACATTACAGGGCCACATAAACTACACCAGTAGCTCTGCATCATCAGCACAACCAGCAGGAATTTTGTAGTACTATACTAATTAAGTAGAAAGATTGATTCGGGAAAGAAGCAAACTGTGAAGTGTTGGTGCACCAGCATACAGGTAGCTAGACAAAGCGTGCATCTACCAGAAAATGATGAAGCACGAGAGGGACGCCTCAACAAAAAAGCCAATAGAAATGGACCTAGGTTTTGGGTGTTGTACAAGGCAGATGTGTGCCCACAACAATGAATAGGCATTAGAGAATTGCTTCCAAAGAGACAATAATACTGGGCAGATTTAAACTTTGAGTAAAACCACTGTATGTTACAGTAATCTGCTTGGTGTTCACCTTTTTCTTGCTGGTTTCCGTGGGTTTCACCGATCTGTTTGAAGGCATCAGGGTTGGCTAAAAGGCGAGGGTTTTACAGGGAGAATATGTAGGCGCGCAAAGCATATGTTAGAAGGCATCACGGTCCCTGTAATAGAATAGAACTCGACTTAGCCACATATTTTTTATATAGAAAGATCACATCACCAACGATTCTACTTATTACCACTTTGATACGTTCAACTAATCTACCATCAAACCCAACGACTACATCCCCAGGACGAAATCCTGCACGTTCAGCTGGAGATCATGAATTCACCCGATTGAGTGATGTCAGAGGAATGAGCACGATTATCAGCAAAAGATATATATTCATTGTTCACTCGGTGAACACAACAACAACCTCCATGTGTATGTTTTAATTAGCAGGGAACAACAACCTGCCCCTGCCCTTGCTAACTAAAACATACACACGCCAGCAGATATTGTTCCTGACAGGCATCATAGATTACGAGCTCCACAAGTATCTACCATGCTCATCTGACCAATGTGGAGTTCAATTCGTATTGACAAATGGCAAATCTCTTCCATCTATTCAACATAATTTCACAATAATAACAATCTAGACTTTTAACAATCTAATAAAAAGGAATATATATAAATCTTGTGCGAACTAGAATGCCAATTTAAGTATCAATTACTCCCTCCGTATTTGATTTCTACAATGCACAGTTGGGAGTACATATTTTGAACAATCATTCAGAGCACACATCACAAATAAAAAGGAATACGAACCTTTGTTGAGAGAAAGCGGCGTCCACGAGGTCAAGAGGGAGGCGCGCGGCGGTGCAGAGGATCCCCGCTGCGGCATCAGAGAGGGGCTGGAGGAGCGGCGAGGCCGTGGTAGCGGAGTCGCGGGCGCGGTGGTAGAAGCAAGCTCCCAGCGCCCGCCGCAGCGGCGAGGCGAGGAGGAGTGCCAACACTCCGCTCTGGATTGTGCTGGAAGTGCAAGGATCGCGGGCTTGGCTGGACACGGGCCGAAGTCTGAGCGTGTGGGCTGGCATGGGACGACGTGCAGAAGCAGGGAAGTGGGCTGTATGAGGCATTGCAGTAGGAAATAGGCCTGCCAGCACAGAGAACCGGTGCCCAGCTCAAATCTCAGCTTACATGCAAGTTGTTCATTTTGTGGGCCAGCCGAAAACTCTTTCAAATGAAAAGATATCTCGGCCCGGTTGGTCAGCCTAAACATCTTTCAAATTTCTACTACAATATAATTCTCATGTGGTCGTTCCTAGTTCCCTGCTCGCTTATTCCGTCTCCAGACCGCACCGGCAGGTGGGGCTTCTCATTCATGCATCGTCCCGCATAGCTCACGAGCCCAGGTCCCACCACAACGTGAGACCGCTCTCGTACCCCCCACTTCTTTCTCCGAGCGACGTGAGCGCCGCCTCCCCTTCATGCCTTCGTCACCTGCGCTGCCTACTCCTCCGGCATTCACGCGCTTCATCTAGACCACCTCCTTCTCCCACCACCTCTCCTCGAGACACTCTCCTTCTCCCACCACCTCGCGGCCGTAGTTAGGGTTAGGGTTGGTGGAACGGCAGTCTGATCCTGTTGCCGCTCTAACAATCTTAAACGTAGCCCTCATAATTGGGAGGCAGTTTCGTTTGATGCTTTGCCCTTTTAAGTCCCTCTTTGTGTTGGTCTGTTCGTACTGTTCGTAGGTCTGAGAGGCAAGACAGTAGGTTGTCGAGAGGGCAAGTGAGTGGTGGTCTTTGGTGCTCCCTTGTGAGAAGGAACCATTCAGGTTGTAGATTCTTCACCTATCATATTGTGCTTTGTGGTCACGATTTGTGTTCTAGGTGCTATGGTATTTTGGTTCTACACAATGGAATCACCGGTTATTTTGGATGCACCCGCTTCATTTTATATACTTCTAGCACTGTATACTACAGTACCTGCTTGGTGTTCACCTTTTCTTGCTGGTTTCCGTGGGTTTCATCGATCTGTTACAAGGCATCAGGGTTGGCTAAAAGGCAAGGATGTTTGCCTACCCACCCCACCAACTTGGTTGGCTAAAAGGCGAGGGTTTTACAGGGAGAATATGTGGGGTAAAGCATATGTTACAAGGCAATCACGGTCCTGTAATAGAATAGAACTCGACTTAACCACATATTTTTATATAGAAAGATCACATCACCAACGATTCGACTTATTACCACTTTGATACGTTCAACTGATCTACCATCAAACCCAACGACTACATCCCCAGGATGAAATCCTGCACGTTCAGCTGGAGATCATGATTTCACCTGATTGAGTGATGTCAGAGGAATGAGCACTATTATCAGCAAAAGATTTCAGTGAACACAACAACAACCACCATGTGTATGTTTTAATTAGCAAGGACCCTTGCTAATTAAATAAAACATACACGCCAGATATTGTTCCTGGCAGGCATCACAGATTACCAGCTCCACAAGTATCTACCATGCTCATCTGACCAAATGTGGAGTTCGTATTGACAAATCGCAAATCTCTTCGACCTATTAAACAGATTTTCTACAATGCACAGATGATAATAATAACAATCTAGACTTTTAACAATAGCTAATACAAAGGAATATATATAAATCTTGTGTGAACTAGAATGCCAATTTAAGTATCTATTACTCTTGATTTCTACAATGCACAGTTGGGTTGGGAGAGTACATATTTGGAACAATCATTCAGAGCACACATCACAAACAAAGCCATATAAAAAGGGGAAAATCGTCTGATCGTGACAATAATAAACTGCAACTAGCCATACGCTTTAAAAAATGAGGCATTTTCCATAATTTTCACGACAGTGTCAATTGTTAGGTACGGAGCACAAATTTTGCCTGGTTAATAGCGCAATCCATTTGCAGATACTCCCTTCTCATTCCTCCATGACCAAGGTCACCGCTTTTCCTGAGGCAGAGGAGAGCATGAAGACAGAGATAGAGAAGAGAGATCAGAGAATACAAACCATTGTTGGGAGAAAGCAGCGTCCACGGGCCTGAACAGTGGCGGATCTACAATACTAGCTCAGGGTGGGCCACAAGAGAGGAAAATCTTAAGGTGTGCTGCTACAGTGCTTACTACATTATTGCTACAATGCTAAAATGGGCTGTTTTCTGAAATCTCAGGGTGGGCCGTGGCCCACCCCTTAGATCCGCCCTTGGGCCCAAGAGGATCCCCGCTGAGGACCCGCCTGGCGGAGCCGTGAGGAGAGCGAACAACAGAGTCACCGGTGCGGTGGTAGAAGCTGCCAGGGCTGTTTGGTTGCATGCCTAACTTGCTATATAATGTTAATTTTTTTGTCATACTTGTCTAAGGTTAGTTGCTCAAATCGAGCGCCACATTTTGACATGGCTAAAAAATATTGTCACACTTTTATAAGTCATTGATAGGTGGGATCAATGTAGTTGGCTAAAAAACTTGCCACAACTATGGCTATGAACCAAACACATGCCTAACTTGCTCAAACTTATAAACCAAACGCATGCCTCACTTGCTCAAACTTGCCTAACCTTAAGCGTGGCAAACCTTAGCCACCTTAGGCAGGAAACCAAACAGACCCCCAGTCCCAGCTAACACTCCGCTATGTGGATTGTGCTGGAAGTGGAAGGATCGCATGCTTGGCTGGGTTCACGAATGAGGACACGGACCGACGTTTGAGCCCGTGGGCTGCCATGGGACGACGTGGGAAGTGGGCTGTATGCGGCATTGTAGAAGGAAATAGGCCTGCCAGCACAGAGAAAACTAGTCTTATTTTTTCATTTTGGCTCTTTTAGAAAACTTTTTTCATAAATAGGTCATCCCGGAAAACTTATTCCATATATGGACTCAACGGTAGGGCGCCAGGGTGGCTGGCGCCATAGGTGGGCAGTAGGGTGCCAACTATGGTGGCGCCCTAGGGAGCGCACGTGGCAACCGGGTCGCTCCACGGTGGACAGAAGGGCACCCGGATGGCTGGAGCCCTTCAGGGCATAACAGTTCGGTCGAACCCTTTCTTCTTCTTCCTCCTCCTTTCTTTCTTTCTTCTCCTCCCTCTCTCTCCATTGCCGCCGTCACCTCCGGCGATCTCGAGTTCTGACCACCGGAGGTCCTTTTCCCCTCTGTCAAACTCTCCCCTAAGGTATGCTCCCCCTCCTCCCCCACTCATTTTACTAATGGACCTTTGTTTTTGCCCTAGATTTGAAGGAAATCCCATAAGTAGTGTTTAGGGTGAATTAGTTTGAAATTTTTGAGTTGTGATGGTTATGTGATTGTATTAGAGTGTTAGTTTAGTTAGTATATCACTTGTGTGGTAGTTTAGTCAAATGTGGTATATAGTTAAGGCTCTATGCTGAAAATTTGATATTATGTTAGTTGGTGATGAAGTTAAATTTGGTCTATGTTAAATTTTGTTAAATTGGAACTATGATTTAGTGGAATTGGAATATTGGTACTACAATTTAGTTAATTTTACTCTATGTTTGAAATTAATTTGAAGTAATGGGTATATAGTTGGCAACTACTATTTAGGTACTTTTTTGTAAACCCGACGCGTATGGTTATTTTGTTGGACTAGTAGTCATACCTAAGAATCTTGAATTTAGATTTGAAATTCATTTTGCAATTGAATAGCTAGTTGTTACAAATGTTATATTTTGAAATTGATGGAAAATTTAATTTTGCGTGATTGTAGATGGCAACTTTTATTGTGGTTTATCACAGTGGTGTGGTAATAACCAATGACATTGGTAGTTATGGGTTTGTTGGAATGAAGAAATAGACATTTTTGTTGAACGAATTTCTGACACATGCAAATGTGGTTCATTTCATGCGCGAGCGGTTGAGTTGGATGGATGATGGCTGTGAAGTTCGGTTTGAAGGTTGAATTGATATCAGGTCGAGCACTGGGCTTCGGATGAAGACGATGTCACCGGTTTGTAATGAGAAGGAGTGGACATCATATGTCAGGGTTGTGATGAAGCCAGAGATTCGTGGGACAGAGTTGGTTGGATGAATGGTTGCCTAGAACAATGTTGGTGACGAAAGTTCTCGTTCACCGACTTTGCTCGAAGCGGTTGATGAGCAGCACGTCCAATGTGACGTCGTGCTTACTCAACCGTCGCAACAAACTCAAGATGACACTAATGTAGAGGAGCCCCCATTTGTTATCAGTAACAAAACAATGTTGAATGTGGAACATGTATGTGGAAGTGTGGGTGTTGGTGATGTTGTTGCTGATACGAGGTTCATTTCAGGTGTGGATACTCAACCAATTGTTACTGGATTCGCCCTAAATGTTGATCTGTCTTTCGTCGAGCCAGAGTTCATGCCAGAATATGAGGCGGCGTTCGGGGATGAGCGTGCGGAGGACTCAGCCGATGATCGATCAGTTCCTGAGTTAAGTAACAGGGATAAGGCTCTATTATAGTGAGCGTTAGTGGAACATGCTTATGAGATGCTAGATTGTTGGGACTTGAGTCAACCACATAGGGATGTAGCTGATGGTCTTCGATTTGATGACAATATGCCTATCCTAAATCATGACAATGTCATTATATGAAAGGGTATTATATTTAAGACCATGGAGGTGATGAAGATTTGGTTGGTGGATTATGCAGTGTTCCATCATCATCCATTTATGGTTAAACACTCGAATGAGAATAAGTACTACATCATCACTTGTCATCATGGTTGTCCTTGGACAGTTCACGCTAGGAAAGAAAAGGATGGCAACTGGAGGATAACTAGTGTTGTCCAACCTCACACTTGTTTGACGAATGTGGATGATAGGAACCACGCTCAATTATCATCAAGATTCATCTTACAAAGATTTGTTAATATTATTAAGAATTGTCCATTAATGACAGTCATGGCATTGATTGAATTGGTTACGGTTGCATGGGGATATCGTGTGAAGTAGGGTAGGGCATGGTGAGCAAAACATCATGCACTAAAGCTCATCTACGGTGATTAGGCTGAAGCTTATGAGAGTTTACCGGCCATGTTACATGCTATGAAGGTAAAGAACCCCATAATGCATTTTGAGTATGTCCCAAAACTTGAAATTATGGGGTTGGAGGGTAGGCAATATTTCCTCTGTACATTCTAGACAATTAGACAGTGTGTGGAAGCATTAAAGCATTATTGTGATATGTTGTCTATTGATGTCACGTTCTTGATGGAAAAGTATGAAAGTACAATGCTCATCACAATTGGCATCGATGTGGACCATCAACTGGTGCCTCTTGCTTTTGCCATCATGGAGAAAGAGAACAGTGGTAGCTGAGGTTGGTTTCTTCATCTAGTTTGGAGAGTGGTTGTCGATCCAGGAAGTGAGATTTGTGTAATCTCAAACAAGCATGCCAGAATCCTTAACACGGTATGTGAGGTGATACCCAACCACTCCTGTGTGCACCATCGTTGGTGCACAAGACATCTAGCCCAAAATCTTGTCAAACATGATGGCATTAAGGAGAATTTTAAACTCTTTGAGGAGGTGTGTCGGCAGACTGAAGAGAGCTATGATGTCCCCTTTTTAGATGAAGAGCAATGGGAGCCCTACGATGGTTCTAGATACATGGCCGACAAAGCTATGATGTGGAAGAAGAGGGGTCCTAGAAGGCGTGCTCGATACGCCATGGAAATGGATTGAGTGAAACCGGGACACTAAAAAAGAGGAAAGGTGAATAGTGAATCTGTGAAGGATAGACATGAGCTACATTGCTCTAAATGCCACAAAGCCGGCCACAACCGACGAAGATGTGAAGAAAATGTACGTACTTAGCATATGAAACCTTGTCGCTATTTTAATTTTGATTTTGTCCTTTCTTTTTTACCATACATTATGGCTTGTGTATTTATTTATTTCATTATGCACCATTCGTTGTTTATTCATTAATTGTATTATGTCTCATGTTCTTACTCATTTTTTCAAACTTGGCAGGATGGACCCTTGGTACCAGCTGCTGGAGGAGGAGTACGATAAGGACCACCAGGCTCAGTACATTGAGGAGGGGCAAGCAACATGGATTGTAATCTTTTTTGTACATTAATATTGGTTCATGAAGTGTGCAAGACTATCAAACATTTTTGTATGTCAATTGTAGGTTCTTTTGACCCTCCATATCAGGGCCCACAATAGGTTGACGGTGATGCTTTTCGACGAGCAATACATGCCCCTACTTCGGCAGGCTAACCTGTTGGCTGTCGCCAACATCGTTTGTCGTGACATGCTGGTGTTCAACACCACGGCCATCATGGTGATGGTGTATAGGTGGAGGCCAGAGACTCACTCCTTCCACCTACTGTGCAGCGATGTGCTAGGGTTTAGGCATTGTTGGAGTTTGTACTATGCTTATAAGTGTGGTGTGATTCATATGTGTGTGACTAATATGCTATGGTTCATACAGTTAGGGTTTCCGTTTGCATTCATGATTTTATATGGTTAGGCTCTAGATTTCCATTTGTTCATATGACATGATTTCATATGTGAAGGGAGGGGAAAGAGTACCCGAACACTAGTTGCCACAATGCTCCGGTCCCCCCTCATTTTCTCATTCTGTGATGTGACCATCATGAAGAGGATCATGCCAAACAATGAAGACATCCAAGCACGACCGCTCGTGCTTACTATTGTTGCCCGTACAAGAGTGTAAGTAATATTTATGAATATTGTGTAATTTGACATATACAAGTTTCTTCTCTTACAAAAGTAGGATAGGTGTAGATTCTTTCAGTGGTCGATGGACCCG
>VSTD030002459.1:0-11803 GCA_008808055.3 Sporobolus alterniflorus
TAAGATGAGATAGATTAGAAAGGAATTTGGTTCAAATTTCATGAGTTTTGGAGCTCTAGATAATTAATTATGAATTAGTCTTCAATTAACAAGGTTTAAGCAATTAATCTAGAATTAAATGGTGAAATAAATTATTTTATATATTTATTCTAAAGAATATTTGTGAATTCAAATAATGGAATTGGATTCATCTTTTTATCAAATTTATTTGAATTACTACAAATTTGAGAAGATTTGAACATTATTTGAATTAATCTAGAACAAATCTAAAGGTAAAAGAAAACTGGCACTGTTCATATGGACTGCCCTGTCTTGGCCCAACTAGAGGCATGCCTGCCTATGGGCTGGTGGCCCACGTGAACCGGAAACAGGGGAGGCTGGGCGCCAGTGGTGGCTACCGACAACGCCAGCTAAATCCGGTGAGCTGGAGGCTTGGAGCTGGTGGGGAAGGTGGCGAGGAGCGTCACCACGACGCAGGGGACCCATCTGTGGGCAGCGGGGAGGTTGGGGCTCACCATTGATGCCTCTCCATGGCGGCAGGACTAGAGCGGAGGTGGACATCAGTGGGGGCCTAGAATGGTGGCGGATGGCGTCAATTGACTGAACGTAGAGGAATTCCGCATCGGCGGGGACCTTGTTGCGGCGGCGACCATGCCGAAGGACGGCCGAAGGTGGCTGTCCACGGTGAGCCCTCCATGGCGAAAGAAGGCAGGTGACTCCAACATGCTCTTGGGGGGGGGGGGATCTTCGCGGTGGCGCAGTTGGACTGGAGTACGCCCCCAATGTCGGCACAGGAGGCAGGAGGAGAAGGTGAAAAACCAAGTGATGAGTTCCTTGGTTTGATTGTGATGAGGCATTGACATGGCGAGGTTTGCTTGTCTCATTGTGTGCAGGTGACAGGTGCGGCATGACGTGTAGCGATGAAGGTCGTGGCAGAAGTAGGAGACCTGGTGCAGAGGATAGGGTATGGTCAAGCACAGGTCGGGTACTCAGTGGTCAGACGATCGAGAGATCGGGTGGCACTATGTGCAGTCTGCACCGTGCACGATGAGACGAGGAACACAGGTTTCTTGGTTGAGCCTCAAAACCAAGGTTGACGGTTTGTCAGTGGTTTGGCCTCAAAACTGCTGGGATGGTTTGTCAGTGGTTTGGCATCAAAACTAGTGGGACGGTTTGTCAGTGGTTTGGCCTCAAAACTAATGGGACGGTTTCTGCCAGTTTGGCCTCAAAACCAGTGGCGACGGTTTCTCCCAGTTTGGCCTCAAAACCGGTGGCGAAGGTTTCCCAGTTTGGCCTCAAAACCGGTGGCGATAGTTTCTCCCGGTTTGGCCTCAAAACTGTTGGATTCAAGTTTCCCGGTTTGGGCCTCAAAACCAGCAGCTACGGTTTTGTGATTTGGACCTCAAAATTACCGCGACGGTTTCTAGGTTTGGGCCTCAAAACCAAGCGGATTACGGTTTGTCGGTTGCACCATAAAACCGATGATAGGATGAAGATAGCGTGAGGCACGCGTTGAGATATTGCGGCTTGCTTCACGTGGAGGCAAATCAGGCTAGGGTTTCTCAGTCTGGCCTCGAGACTGGTGGAGGTGTGACATGGGTAGTGCACGTGGCATCATCATGGAGGTTGCATCGAGGTCAAGTCAAAGACGGATGGGTCGATGCAACGGGCTACGTCGGACCATGTTACCTTTACTTTGCTATTTTTATTGTATTAGTCCTTATAGGCATTTTATTCTTTTAGGCTTTTACTTGAGACTATAAATAGGACCATAGAGGGATGGGACTACTGACCACTTCTCTATTTTATTTTACATTTCATAGATTAGTGAGGGTGTGTCATAAACTAGATTTTCATTCTAATAATCAAATGAGAGAGCGAGGACGGTGACCTCCGTATTGTATAAATCACATTTAATTTTAATGGAAAAAATGTTTTTGCATCTTGTTTATTCCTCTTATTTGAGATTTTTCCTATTCGCGGTTCGGTTCCCGTCTTCGATCTGCTGTCTAGGTCTCGATTCTGTAGCGTCTCACATTTGGATTTTCTCTTCTCCGGTTCTGTCTTTCATGGCATTGCCGGCCTGATTGTTGGCTACCTCTTAAGGCCTCGTTTTTATTCTGTGCCAAGATGAGTCCCTCACGGTCGCTAGTGTTTCCTCAGTTCTTACACCTAGATCTGGAGTCTCTCGGTGCCTCCCATTTTTCTGCTCGATTGGATCGCCTACGCGCCAGTGTTTCTGTTCGCACCGTAGGTTCTCGAGCAGTGACCCGAGCCACCGGTCTCAGCTGTTCCTGTCATCCTTTTTCCCTGTCGCTTTTGGCTTCACGCTTTTGGCTTCAGGCTTTGGCCTTCGCGCGAGAGTCCTCAGTGTGCTGAGCGCTGCTCGCCTTCTTCTGCTCGCGAGCAGGAGGCGCCCCTGGTTTTGGTTCTCTACCGCCTGGGTTTCTTCGTTGCTCGTCCTCATTTTGGCATCTGGCTTCGATCCTCCTACGTGCCTGGTCTCATTTTTTGGCCAACTCCAGCACTGGCTTTTCTTCACCCGCCCGAGTCCCGTGCTGTTGTTTTCTTCAGCTTGCCGCCACTGACACTTTTGTCACCTGACACCCCTTCTTGTCGATTTGATTCGCTGCCGCTGGTTCGATTCGAGCTGGCATGAACTGCCTCCAAAGATCTTGCTGTGTTTTTGCTGCCGCCGGACTGCCCAAGCAGGTCTCATGTTCTTCATGCCGAGCAGAGCTCTCAAGAGCTGCTCAAATGATTTGGTTTCATGATTTGGCGAGGGTTCTTTTTAGTGAAAGTCGGTCTTGTTCTTGAGTCATCGGTTCAAATGCTTGAGTTCTCCTATCTTTTGTTGTGCTCCCATGGTGATTTTTCAGTCTTGCACTTAACGTGTTTGATGAAATGTGTCAAAGATAGTGAGTTGATTTTGGTTGTCCGATTTTAGTCAATAATGGTCTTGCTCGTGTCTTGTTTGCAACTAGGTGTGCTTCCACTATGATTCTACTTCCTAACACGTTTTCGAGGGCCGATAGCTTCTCAATGGATATGTGGTCTTGGCCGTGCTAGAAGAGAGGCGTATTGTGTTGAATTTGGGACATAGGTCAAGTTCTCGTAGGGAGTTTTAATTGGCTCTCATTCACCCCGTCTCTGATCGCCTTCTCCGGTCCTTCAATTGATATCAGAGCCGGTTTGATCACTAGTTAGCTTAAATAGGATTTGTGACCCCAAGACACATGGAGAAAAGTGTCGTAAAGCTTGTGGTCTTCAATGGCAAGAATTTTGGTTACTGGAAAAACCGAACTCGCAACTATCTTCTATGTCAGGATCGTGCCATTTGAGAGATTGTGTAGGAGGCGTACGTGATCCTGACGACGTTCGACAATGTGACACAAGGTGAGCTGATAATGTATGAAAACAACTACAAGACTCTTAATCTCAATACTACTGCTCTAGATAGGAATGTGTATGATAGAGTCTCACATCTAGAAACTGCTCATGATGTTTGGATTAAATTATGCAACACTTATGAGGGCTCTTTTGAGATTAAGTCTTCACACAAAGATACTTATAATAGACAGTATCAAACCTTCTCTCAGAAACCTGATGAATCCCTAGATGACTGATTTGCTAGATCTGAGTCCATTGTTAGTAGCTTATGTTCTTATGGTCCTCTTGCTTATTCTGACATTGAATATGCTAAACAATTGTTGTATGCTCTTGATAATTTTGTGTGGGGTATGAAAATAACTGTTTAGAAGAATCTGCTGATTTTGCTACCCTTGACACCAAAAAATTGTTTAGCAAACTTAAATCCAATGAATTATCTAGGAAAGGTCGTCCAAATCATGATGCTTCTCTTACTAGTAAGGCTTTTATTAGTAGTGCTCGTAATGGTGACCATGATGTTAACCCCACCAACACTACTGTCTCATCTGCTTTGGAGTTTGGTTTGTCTTCTTGGGTCACAACTTCTGATGAGCAGTACGAGAGCATCCCAGACAACGAGATCGCCCTGCTGGTGAGAAAGTTCTGCGCCTTGTACAAGTTCTGCAAGGAGAGGAGGATACCTCCTAGGGGCTATTTTGAGTGCCGCGACGCCACTCACTTCATCGTCGACTGCCCCAAGAGAGAGAAGCTTGACTCCTCCAACAAGTATGGATACATCAAGCAGAACGACTACAGCAAGGGCGACGATAATAAAAAGTACTGTTTTAGGGACAACAACAAGAAGAAGTTCTAGAATATCATGTCCCGAGCGTGTGCTGCTTTGAGCAATTTTGACTTCTCCAGTGATGACTCCTCCATCTCAGACGAGAATGAGAAGGTCAAGCTCAAGCAAGGCGACTTCACCGGCCTTTGCCTCATGGGCAAATATTCGAGAAACATCTTTGACTCTGATGTAAGTGATGATCTATCCCCTGAGAGTCTGTCTTTGTGAGTTGCCGAGCTTGAGAATGCCCTTTGCAACCAAGACAAGTTGCTTTGCAAAGTTTTTCATGAGAACAAGAAACTAAATCATTTACTTGAAAGTGTTTTTTATGAAATTGTTTTTGTTCGATCTATGCATGATGATATGAGTGCCAAAGCATATGATAACTGCACTATGATTATGGTTAACTATACGGATCTGTGGCTCCTGCACTCTTAAGTTACAAGTCAACTTGATGGTGCTAAATTAGAACTCGGAGAGCTCAAAACTCGTTCCTCACTTCTTGCTGCTTGTACTAGCTACTCTTTGCTTAGATGTGATTTGTAGCCTTTAGCCGTTGAGATTAAACATCTTAAACATAAACTTGCTCATTCTTCTCACTACAGTGTTTTATCCCCTTCATGTGGGACGTGTGGTTCTCTCAAGGGTAAGCTTTTCCATGCTACCAAAGAGAACACCGAGTTAAAGTAGGAGTTTTGAGGGATAGGAGAAGGCGACCAGAGGGGGGTTGAATGAGACCCAATCAAAATTGCTCACCAGAACTTGGCCTATGTCCCAAAATAAATTTAACGTGCATCTCTTCTAGCACGGCCAAGGCCACATAGCTAATGAAAAGCTAATGATACATGAAACTAGGCTAGGGTACTGGAAACATAGCGGAAAATGACAATCAATGCTAGCAAAGTCACGCACAAGCCTCGGCAACCAAATTCAGACAACAAAGCAACTCAGTGCCTCATGAATATTTTACCAAACACCTGGTGGGCGTGATCAAGAAAACACCACGAAAGCACGATGAGAAACTTACAAAACTGGAGCCTTGAAATCGATGGCTCAAGAACAAAGCCTGACAACGTCAAATACGAGCAAAGCAAGCTGGTTGGGAGCGACAAAAGGAATTTCAGAACGCAAACTCCCAAGAACACTGGACCGCCACCACGCCTGATGAGCAGACTCGCCTCACTAAGGGAATGAACAAGAACACCAGCAGAACCGAAGGAGGGACCTCAGATCGAGTGGAAATCTGCCACACAACAGACAACATCGGTAAATTAGATCTGGTTGCTGGCAGGAAAAACTGAAGCTGGAGCTAAACCGGGGCACGAAGAACCGGGAGCAGCTCACGAAACACTTTGACCTGATCGACAGCAGACAAGAATCTCAGGTGGCTTGTCTCTCAGACTGAAGATGAGGCGCGGGAGGAAAAATTGATCTGTGAACTCCACGAGTGAGAGCAAACGGGCAGTGGCAAAAATTGAGTGAGAGATGCCATTGAAACAGACCGGCGATGAATGAAATCAAGCTGGGAAACTCCGATCCGCTGGGAAAGCAACCATACCGAGACCGGGCTGAGAAGACCAAAGAACTGAAATCAGAACAGAACGCCGACCAGCACAGTTGCACACGAGAAGTAACACGGAGAACCGAGCGGAACAAATAAAAACCGGAAGTGGTGGTGAAATATCAGTGGAAAAAGAAATCACAAGTCAAATGAGCAGAAACTAGGAGCAGTTCCCTCCATCGCTGGAGAAAACTAGGATCTTGGCAACCTCAGCAAGGAGAAATGAACAACATGACTCAAAGAGCAAAATAATTCCTCCATAAAAACTGAACAAGATTCACTACAACCACGTAGGTCACCGCCCCCTCCCTCATTTAATTATTAGAATGAAAATATAGTTCTTAACTCACTCTCTCTAAATTGGGAAATGCAAATAGAAATAGGAGAAGTGGCGAGAAGCCTCATCTCTCTAGAGTCCTATTTATATGCCCAACCAAAAGACTAAAAGACTACAATGCTCCTATGACCTAATAGAAAGAAAGCAGCAAAGCAAGGATAGCAGGGTCCAACGCAGCCTGTCGCATCGACCTATCCATCTTCAACATGGACTCGACACAACCTCCGTGATGGTGCCACACGCACTACCCGCCGTCACGACTCCACCAGTCTTTTAGGCTAGACTGGGAAACCTAGCCTGACTTGCTTCCACGTGAAGCAAGCCACTAGATCTTGACGTGTGCTCCGCACCATCTTCATCCTCAAGTCGGTTTTGTGGCGCAACCGACAAATTGTAGTCAGCTTGGTTTTGAGGCCCAAACCAAGAAAACGTAACAGTAATTTTGAGGCCCAAATTACCAAACTGTAGCTGCCGTTTTGAGGCCCAAACTGGAAACCCTCCACCACCTTGGTTTTAAGGCTCAACCAAGAAACCCACCACTAGTTTTGAGGCCAAACTGGGAGAAACCATCACCACCGGTTTTGAGGTCGAACCCGGGAAAACCGTCGCCACCGGTTTTGAGGCCAAACCGGAGAAAACCGTCCCAGTGGTTTTGAGGCCAAACCACTGACAACCCGTCGACCTTGGTTTTTAGGCTCAACCAAGAAACCCACCACCAGTTTTGAGGCCAAACTGGGAGAAACCATCACCACCGGTTTTGAGGCCAAACCCGGGAAAACCATCGCCACCGGTTTTGAGGCCAAACCGGAGAAAACTGTCCCAGTGGTTTTGAGGCCAAATCACTGACAACCCGTCAACCTTGGTTTTTAGGCTCAACCAAGAAACTCGCACTTCTCATCTCCACGTGCACGGTGAAGGCCGCATACAGCGTCACCCGAGCCTCCCGATCATCCGGCCACCGTGTATCTGACCTGTGCGATCATCCCTGGTCCTCTGCACCAGGTCTCCTACTCCTGCTATGATCCTCATCGCTGCCCACTATGCCACACTTGCAACCCGCACACCACGAGATAAGCAAACATGATTCTCCACACGATACAAAGATAGTAGGTAGAACCCACTGAAATGTCCTAGATTCGAATTCAAACCTCGCCAAGTCATTGACTCATCACAAACAAACCAAGGAACTGACCACTTAGGTTCTCAATCTCCCCCTTGATGGGTCCATTGACAATAAAAAGCACAGAGTTTGAAGTTCGAATCCAAAACCCCATGAAGCACAGCTAGAAGACAAAAAAACCAAGAAAAGCTTAAAAATGTCATCTAGAAGAGGGAAAAACTGCAAGGCCAACAAAAGGCATGAAAGCGGCAAAACCAAGGAAAAGAGCAAAGAAATGCTCAAAATCGAAAAACTCAAAAACCCCCTGAAATCAACTCCCTCTAACACTCTCAATACAAGCTCTCCCCATTAGGTAGACATTATCATATTTCTTCTCTCAACCACCTGGTTAGCAAAGAGTTCAACCAACTTTGTGTACAATCTCTCCCCCTTTGACAATGAACTCATCAAACACAAACCGAGAGAAGAACAAGATGCTATGCATGAAATTCAAAATTAGGGTGCTTCACAAGGCATACAAGCAAGTATTTAAGCAATTATATACATCATTATGCCAAGATTTGCAAAGACAATAGTGAATCCACTGAAGAGACCATAACAGGATAACAAGCAAGTAGCCATGAGCTAAGATTAGCATGAAGTGAATAAGCAGGTTAAACAAACTACAACAAGCATAAGACTCCTATCTCAACCAAAACAAACATACAAACTCACTAGACATCATCTCAACAAGAGCAATAACAGTTCGAGATAACGTGCTTTGCCAAACGATCACATATGCAACTAAGAACCCAGTTTGTACAAGTGAGTAAACATGTAAATGAATAAGCAATTAAGTTTCAATTTACTCATTTTAAGTCCTCAAGTGATCTCTAGACCGCGCGGAGGGTCGCACGACTGGGTACGTCAAACACCCCGGAGCTTCGAGACCACCGTATTGGACATTCCTCAAATGACCTCTAAACCGCACGGAGGGTCACACAACTGGGTACGGCAAATACCTCGGAGCTTTGAGATCACTGTATTGGAACTCACATTAATTATAGAATACAAACTAAATTTTAGGCAAGTTTAAGGCACAAGACAAAAGAGTGTGTCTTTGCGGCACAAGAGGCACACACCTCTCCAAAGTCCCATCATGAGCTAAACATTTGGCAAAATATTTCACCACTCAAAGTGAGGGTGCTCTAGTCAAGACTTACCAGCAAGTCGCAAAACAAGTCTTAATCAAGATAAAGGCACTTATACAAGTGGTGAACAACAACAGTTAATTGAGTTGTCAAGTTTTAACATGTGCTCAACATTGCAAACATAGCAGATTATCTAGCATGGCCTAGAAAAAGAGTTTCACATCTTATTACTACTCATCCTGGCACAATGATAAGCATAATTAAGCAAATACAAGCTTGTATAATAGGTGAAGCAAAGTGACTTAGGTGAGTATGAAGAACATGCAAGAGAAAAGCAAACTTTACAATATACAAGATAAAGCACCAACTCCCCCCTCAAAGCAAGCCATATGGATGGCAAACACCAATTTGCCCCCGCAAATTAGCAAATCGAGAAGAATCAAGGGGTTTAGTGAAAATGACAGTCAACTGCCTCTCTGTGTCTATGTATCTCATCTCAATATCTCTCTTCTCTACATGATCTCTTAGGAAGTGGTCTCTCCTCTCAAGGTGTCTCTTTCTCTTGTGGAAGACTAGAATTTGGCTACAGAGATGGCACTGCTGTTATCGCATATGAGGGGTACTCTCTCAAAGCTCACTTCAAAGTCTCTCATGGTGTGCACAATCCATAGGATTTGGGAGCAGCAGCTACATACTCAGCCTCTGTGGTGGATTGGGTAACTGACGATTGTTTTCAAGAAGACCAGCAAACAAGAGAAGATCTAAGAAAATGACAAGTCTCAGAAGTGCTCTTTCAATCAATCCCACAACCCACAAAATCAGCATCAGAAAAACCAACAAGATCCAGCGAAGAAGAAGCAGAATACCAAATCCTAAACTCAAGTGTGTGTTTGAGATATCTAAAAATTCACTGAATAGCCATCCAATGCGAATAGCATGGGGAAGCCTAAAAGCGAGCACATAGGCACACAACGAACTCATGGTCCAGTCATGTTACCGTGAGGTATAGGAGGGAGCAAATCATGCTCATGTACTCCCTCTGGTCAACAGCCTCACCATCTTTATCTGGACCAAGTGACGTAGCGGTGCTCATCGGAGTAGACACAGGCTTGAGCTCCGCCATGTTGAACTTCTTCATTAGGTCCTTTGTGTACTTGGCTTGATGTGCGAAGGTACCTTGCTTTGTTTGACTGACTTTGATACCTAAGAAAAAGGTTAGTTCTCCCATCATGGACATCTGAAACTACTTCTCCACCATTTGCTGAAAGCTAGACGCAAGAGAGTAAGAGGAACCACTAAAGATGATATCAACCACGTAAATTTGAACAAGTAAAAAGTCAGTGCCATTACTAAGTGTAAAGATGTCTTATCTACACTCTCCATAATGTACCCATGCTCTAGTAAGAAAGTCTTAAGCCTAGCGTACCAAGCCTGTGGCGCTTGCTTAAGCCCATACAACGCCTTTGAAAGGTTGTACACTCTATTAGGATATTCAGAGTTCTCGAAACATGGGGGCTGCCTAACAAACACCTCCTCCTGTATGACACTATTTAGGAAAGCACTTTTCACATTCATCTGATAGAGTTTGAATCCCTTGATTGTGGCAAAGGCTAAAAGAATCCTAATGGCTTCAAGATGAGCAACAGGAGCAAAAGTTTCCCCAAAGTCTAGACCTTCTACCTGACTAAACCCTTGAGCAACAAGATGAGCCTTGTTCCTCACAATCTCACCATCCTCCCACTGTTTGTTTTTAAAAGCCCATTTGGTTCCTATGACATTCACATCTCTCGGGGGCTCAACTAAGCTCCAAAATTGGTTTCTCTCAAAATTCTCTAATTCCTTATGCATGACATTGACCCAACTCGAATTATAAAAAGTGTGTCCAACATCTCAAGGCTCAAATAAGGCAACAAAGAGAGTGTTTGTGAAACAAGAGAGATGAGCTGACCTCGAGGACCGTGTCATCCTTTCATTCAGATTACCTATGATCTGCTGAGGTGGATGTGTCTTCTGAATGTGAAAGGGACCTCCTAGCTCAGAGAAGATCTCCCCCTCAACCCATGATGCCTGCACTGCTGTTGTGGAAGAGGTAGTAGCCTGAGGAAGTAGTTGTTCATCTTTATCACTGTCGATGTCATGTAGTCCCTCATCTACAAAGATGCTCTCCTCTATTTCCTTGTCACCTGCACACTCAAAGTCATCACGTGAAGAAGGAGCAGTCTTGTCGAAGGACACATCACATGACTTAACAACGGTGTTAGTCTCAAAGATAAAAACTCTATAAGATCTACCATGAGGGGTGTATCTAAGCAAGATGTCATCAGAAGAGCGAGACTCAAACTTATCAAGATTTCCATGTTTTAAAACAGAGCACTTGCAATCAAAGGGACTGAGATGAGAGACAGAGGGCTTACGACCAAAGCGAACCTCAAATGGAGTCAAATGCATCATCGAGCATAGAAAGATTCAATCAGAAATATAGCAAGCAGTGCTGATAGCATCAGCGCCTAGGAGTCTTGTGCTCATTGAGCATCGTCCTAGCCGTCTCAACTAGAGTGCAGTTTTTTTGTTTCACAACTCTATTCTGTTGTGGAACACATGGGGCAGAAATCTGCTAATCAACATGATGCTCAAGGTAAAACTGATTGAAAGAGGCATTCCTGAACTCAGTCCCATTGTCACTATGAATGGCTTTCACGCAGTTGGGATGCTCATTGATCAACCTCAAAGCCAAGCTCCAAAATTGCTCAAGCACTTCATCCTTACTTTCCAAGAAGAAAATCCAAGAGTAACGAGAATAGTCGTCAATGACGACAAGAACATACCATTTGCCTCCCATGGAGCGAACCCAAGAGGGACCGACAGTGTCCATATGGAGTAATTGTCTGGGATGCTCAGTCGTCACGGCATTCATTGGAGAATGGGAAGCAGCAATTATTTTGCCATGATGACAAGGAGCACAAATAAGGTCACTCTCAAACTTGAGCAAGGGTAATCCTCGGAGTAGGCCTAAGGTACTAAGTTGACATAATAAGTTGAAACTCAGATGACCTAACCTCCTATGGCACTTCCAGAGCTCGGAAGAATACTGTGAAATCAAGCACCTCAAGGAAGATTGAGCAAATGAGAAATCAGCTTGAAAAATATTTCCAATGCGAGAGATACCACAAACAAGTTTGCCAGAAGAGTGAAGAACATGTGAATCAAACTTGCGAAAAAGGATATCCAAATCAGCATCAACAAGCTGAGAAACAGAAAGAAGGTGAAGCAGTCATTTACCTTGATGACGCCGGTACCAAGCACCTTACCCTTCTTGTCATCCCCAAAAGTCGCATACTTCTTGTGTGACGGGGGAGTGAGGCTGAAGTACCATTTCTTGTTTCTAGTCATGTGTCATGAACAACCGAAATCCATGAACCACGTGTCCTCCAAGCCTTAGATC
>VSTD030002460.1:0-11803 GCA_008808055.3 Sporobolus alterniflorus
AACCATTTGAAGATCGAAAATATTTAGGAACTCATTTTAAATACCAAATAAAAATCACTTTAGGTTAAAATAAATGATTTTTTTTGAAAATTTTAAGTTTCTTGTGGAAAAAATGGTTCACATTCCGAAATGACAATTTCGGGATGTGACAGACTAGTAGATCTAACAAAGTAAAAACAAGAAGAAATGAAAACTAGGGCAAAAAGTATAAAAATCATAAATTCGATTGATTGTGTTGACGTTAGATTACAATCGGTCATGACATATACTTATATATGCAGTAGGACGCAGCTCTTTGAGTCGAATACAGTCAAATTTTTTCTAAATAAACTAAATCTCAAACCCTACTCGAACTCTATGTTCTGGGAAAACCGGATACTCCGGTATCTAAAACCAGAAAGTCTGATTTTTGCGACTTCGGCTTCTAGCTTGGATTTCTTATATTTTGGCTTCTTGATACTTTTTAGCCCTTTTTCATGCCTCAAAACTTCTTGGATCTTCAAATCTTCAAGTAAAGCTCATGCCATATACATGTTCTGAAAACTGTCGAAACTGGATAGTCCAGAATAGGAAACCGGATAGCCCAATTTTTTCAGTCTTGCCAAATTTAATCATCAACACATGTCCCCCTACCTTTCAGTTAATCTTACATATTAAAAGACATTTTAGATCAAATTTGACATCAGGATGATGCTTATGATTTTCATCGGTCATTTTTTGTGCTAAGGGTGATACCAATATCGATCGTTTTCTAACTTAAGCGTCTTGACAAATGCTATGATGACACTTTTTAAAGTATTTCCTGTTAAGTGCCCTTGGCAGCGAGGTCCCGTGTATGCTCTGAACCATACAAGTATTTCCTGAAATTACTTCATCGATTCTATATGGTCCTTCTCAATTTGCGATCACTTTTTGAACTTGTTGCTTCTATACCCGATAGGTAAAATCGTCTTCTAAACAAGGTCTCCGACTTGAAATGATTTTTCCCTGACTTTCTTATCGTAAACTCTAGCTACCCTCAACTTGTCTCTCTCAATTTCACCTAAAGTCTTTACCCTTTCATCCAATACTTCGTCTAGCCTATCTAGCATTAAGTTATGATAATCTATAGCCGATAACTCATTTTGTCAAGCTATTCACAACGCATCTAAATTTACCTCAACAACTAAAATAGTTTTTTACCCGTAAACTAACCCAAAAGGTGTTACCTTTGTAGCACTATGCTTAGATATGTGATGTGCCCATAACTTTTCTGACAAGACTTCATGCCACCTCTTTGGAATTCTCCTCGATCTTCTTCTTGATTAGCTTGATTAGAGTCTTAGTACTAGACTCGGTCTGACCATTAGCATGAGCGTAGTATGGCAAAGAACTAAGGATCTTGATTTTAAGAGACTCGATAAATTCACGGATTTGATGAGACATGAATGACGAATCTTGATCCATGGTTAATGTTTGTGGTATGCCAAATCTATTAATGATTTGTTCTGAAATAAAGTGGATTATCTCTATATGTGTCATGTTCTTCAACGGGATAGCTTCCATCCAATTTGTGAAGTAATCCATAGTGACTAACACAAATCGATGTCCTTCAGATAAAGAATGATGAATTTGGTCAATGAAGTCTCAAGCTCAACCGCGAAACGGTCATGGTTTGATTATAGGATGCAACATAGCTGTAGGAGCCAATTGCACATCTCTAAACTTTTGGCACAATTCGCAACCTTTGTAGTACCTAAAACAATCATTAATCATAGTCGGCCAATAAAATATGGCACGACGAAGCAACCATTTCCTATTATCTGTTGATTGATGAGTACCACAAATACCATCATGAATTTCCTCCATAGCTATCTTAGATTGATTTGAACTCAAGCATTTTAACAACAAACCATCTATAGTTCAGTGATAAAGAGTATTATCAAGAATAACATATTTCAAAGCTTGGCACTGAACTTTTCTATCGGCAATATGACCAGGGTTCCCTAAATAACATACCAGGGTTGTTCTCCAATCATTAGGAACGGTCGTCATTGTTTCACTTGATTCATCCAAAGTCCTAGAAATTTCAGACCCTCCGGTTTCAGAAATCAGACCATCCAGTTTTGCTGAACTTGGTTCAACAGAATAGATTGTCATACTGCACATCGGCCGAAAACCAAAACATCCAATTTGGCAAACCGGAACATCTTTTTCTAGAAAACTGAATTTTCCTCGATTTAATCAGAAATCTAATGCTTGCTACGCCAAATCATTCACCACTGTATTTTCATCCTTGGAAACATGTTGTACAGTAAAATCATCAAAAAGAGAAATAATTTTCAATCATTTGTCAAGATAGGCATTTAATGACCCGTTGAAGCATTGAAACACGCCGACAACTTGCTGCACGACTAACAATGAATCACCGAATGCCTCGACATGTTTGACACCCATGAAACTAAGAATTTACAGATCTAACAAGATGGCTTCATATTCAGCTTGATTATTGGTGCAAAAGTATTCTAAATGAACCGATTGCTCAAAAATGACTCCTCTAGGTGAAATTAAGACAACTCCTACACCTTGACCTTCTCTACATGCTGAACCATTAAAGAATAACTTTCATGGATGAATTGACATTAAATTACATGATTCATCACTATTTTGATCAATACTATGCACAACGATGAAATTCGCTATAACTTGCCCTTTCATAGATTTTAATAGTTCGTAAGCCAAATCATATTATATCAAAGCATAAGCCCACTTTTTGATCTTCCCACTTAGAATCGGCTGCTGTAACATATGTCTAATTATATCAGCTTGGCATACAACTATACAAGTGCTAGATTATAAGTAATGTCATAATTTGGAATAAGCATAGAACAAAGATAAACACAACTTTTTGATAAAAGAATACCTTGTTTTGGCATCGATGAGGCACCGACTTAAGTATGTAATGTTGTGTTCCTTGTCATCCATTACTTGCATCAAAACAACCCCAATTACAGCCTCCTCGGCAATGATGTATCACCGGCGTCTAAGACAAGTACTTTTTGGTGTCATCAAAAGCGTGTTGCTGATCTGCCCCCCAAGTGAACTCGGCTTCATTCTTTAACCAGAGTATAGGAGCAAATGCACTAATCTTCCCCAATAAATTAAAAATGAATTGCCTCAAACAATTTAATTTTCCTATGAATTTTTGCATGTCGTTCTTACATTGTGACAACTGCACTTTATTGATAGACTATATTTTCGTAGGATCTATTTCTATATCATACTCATGAATAATAAACCCTAAGAACTTACTAGACGACACACCAAACGCACATTTTAGCGGATTCATTTTTTACTCATACCGACGCATTCTTTTAAGAGATAAGCATAAATCGGTCAAATGACTATACATACTATCCGATTTAACTATGATATCATAAATATAAATTTCTAATATGATTCCTAGCAAGTCATGAAAGATTAAATTCATAGTCCTTTAATATGATGCGTCAGCATTTTTTAAACCAAAAGTCCTAACAACCCATTCAAATAAACCGATAAAATCAGGACAACAAAAAGTCATTTTGGACATATCCTCTTCGGCCATAAAGATTTGATTATAACCAACATTACCATCTAAAAAGCTAATTACTTGATGTTCAGAAGTATTATTAATAAGCATAACGACTATAGGCATAGGATATTCATCTTTAGGGTTGCTTTATTTAAATTGTGAAAATCTATACATACCTGAATTTTGCTGGTGTTCTTCTTTTCCATGAGTACGATGTTGGAAACTCATTCCGTGTATCAACAAGGTCGAATGAATCCTGCGTCAAGTAGTCATTCTACCACCTCCTTAACCCGATCATGTATAATCGGATTAAACCTTTGAGCGGGCTGCTTGTAAGGCTTGAAACCATACTTAATAGGGAGTCAATGTTCTACTAACTCTTGGCTAAGTCCGGGCATCTCACGATAATTCCAAGAAAAACAATCGACATAGTCCTTAAGCAACCTTATTATAGCATCGTTATGCTCTAATGACATATTCTTATTTACAAATCTCGGCCTAGGTGTGATCTCATCTCCTATATGTATCTCTTCTAAAGGGTCGGCCGACGAGTAACCTTGTCCTAATTTTTCTACCTCATCAAAATCCTCTATGGCCTCACACATATCATTCGTAATAGACCGATATTGCTCCATGCGATGCCATAACCACTCGACATTCTTTTGTGTACTCATTGAAACACTACATTATAGAGCCGAGCTTCAGAAGCCGTCTTTACACACACAAGCACAAATCCTTTCTTGAAGACGCTAAGAAAGTCATAGCATGTAAGATCTTTTTCCGATAGGCACTGGGTGCTCCAATGCGGCCAATCGGTCGTGGCATCGGCTAGAGCAATGTAAGCCGACACGTCCGTGTGCACCACCTCGATCTCGTCGTCGATCCACTAGATTAGGAATTGATGCAAAGTAGAAGGAACACAACAATTGCCGTGAATTCAATCATGGCCAAGAATGACACTATAGTTACCTTGCACCTCAACAATGAAGAACGCGGTAGCGAGCGACTTGCTCCCCACGGTGAGCTCCATGGAGATGATACCCCAGGCTTCCATCGGACCCCCCCCCCCACCATTAAGCATTAGGTTGGTCTTCATGACCTCATCATCCTCCCTTCCAAGCTTCTTGAAGATGGAGTACGGCATCAGGTTGATGGCAACGCTGCCGTCGATGAGCATCCTAGAGATTGGCTTCCCATTGATGTAACCCTAAACGTACAACGACTTCAAATGCTGACTTGACTCTTCAAGATTCTCAAATATGACCTCTTTTTAGACAAGTCACATCTGAGAAACCTCCTCCTTGACACCCTTGAACTCGGTCAGCAGCGTGAACACCATGTTGATGTCCATGTCGGCCGATGGCGGAGATCCGTCCTTGATCAACGGAGACTCATCATCATCCAACAGGTCCATGTCATCATCAGATGTCGCGGGTGCATGGGTGTTGGCCTTCTCCTTCACCCTCCACTCTTGCTTCGTTGGAATCACCGGGCGGATGTCATTGAAGTGCTCATCTCTCACTTTCTTGGTCGCTTCTTCCCTCATCTTCTAGGCCCTCATCCGCTAGATCATCCTCCTCTGGCTGGGCGTGAGGCCTGGAGGACACCAATGACATGTTGGAGTCGTCCTGAGCACGGTAGTCCTCAAAGCCCTCTTCTGTCTTAAATCCGAAGAAATTGGATGGTCCGGTTTAGGAAACCGGACTGTCCGGTTTGGCGGTCACCGTGAACTGGTACCAGCCTCAATTTTGTTCTCTGCCTTCGCCTCCGGGACCCTGTCCTGCTCTATTGCCACCTTCTTTGAACTCTTCTCCGCATCGGGCTTCACTTCGCCATTGGCCAAAGACTCGCTCCTCGACCTCGTCCTCTCCTGACTGCTCCCTGGTTGGTCAGTAGAGGATCCATCCTTCAGTGCTTCTCGCTCGTGCCGACAACCAGGAGCTATTACTATTTTTGATGAAACTGGATTGTCTGGTTTGGTATTCTGTACTGTCTGGTTTTCGTGTCCTGAGACGCTCCTATCCTGCTGGCGGTCGACGTATCTATAATGGCCATCTCCTGCGTAGTAACCTCCGTGGCCAAAACCCTCAGCAAGTCTTAACCATCCTGGGTGAAAGTGCATCGGTGGTGGCGCCCATGGTTCGTACCACCCCGCCTAAGGAGGACAAGGTGGATATATCATCGACGGAGGTCTGCACGGCCCAGACATTGGTGACCCGACCAGGAAGTAAGGCGTCGGATGATGATCTGGCTGACGATGATCCCGAGCTTTTAGCTTTAATCGCGGCAGAGTCTGAGATCGTTTGCGAGATGAGATCCTGGTTGTAGAAGTGCTGGCCTGACTCAGGAAAACCGGACTGTCTGGTTTGGTATTCTGAATGGTTTGGTTTTTATGACCCTTGATGTCGGCCCTGCCTTCCGTGTACTTGGCCACGAGGATGTCGAAGGTGGCCTTTGGGTGCCGTTGTGGCTTGCTCCCCTCATTCTTCTGCCATTGTCTATCCTTTGGACTTTTTAGCTTAATCATCCTTGGTGGCCACTCTTCTCCTATGATGACCTCCTTGCCCTTCGTTGACTCTGGCCTGAGATGGATGAATCAAAACCTTCTTCCCATCGAGCTCAACCATGTTCATATTTGCCGGGAACGGGTCCTTGTCAAGCTTCATTTAGAGGCTTTCTGCAAATTTCAATCGTCCTTCGTTTATGGCCGATTGAACCTGTCGATGGAAAACATTGCAATCATTAGTAGCATGAGAATAAGAATTATACCATTTATAATACACATGCTTTTTTAGCTGTTCCGGCGATGGTATGACATGACCACTTGGCAATTTAATTTATTTTTCTTGTAGCAAGTAATCAAAAATCCTATCACACTTAGCAACATCGAAAGTGTAGCGCATCTTGTCTTGTCGGCTTTAAGATAGAGCATACGAATGGTTTAGAATAGACCCCCAACTCCATTCGGCTACACACATACCATCCTCTTCATCGTTTGATGACTCGCTACTATACTCCACCATATTAACGTGACGCTCGTTCCTAGATTTTTCACTACTCCTAGGAAAGCTTCTAGACTCTTTGGCTTGGCTTTCACAATCCAGAGCCCGTTGCAAGACCTGGCTAACATAATAAAAGACATGACTCTAGTTTTTCTTTTAGGTATGGTGATAATCCTGAATAAGTCAAATCGGCAAGATCTTTATCGGAAATATTTAAATTCAAGCATTGATTCCTAGTATCTCTAAATCTCCTAATGTAATCGATGGCAGGCTCATTATGCTTTTCTTTAATGGTGGTAAGATGTGACAATCTAAGCTTGGTATCGTCAGAATAAAAGTATTCATGAAATTTTTGTTCTAATTGAGCTCAAGTAAATATAAAATTAGGAGCAAGAGAAATAAACCAAATAAAAGCAGTGTCAGACAAAGATAAGTGAAACATTCTCAATTTTAACGCGTCATTAGCACTAGCCTCATCACATTATAAAATAAATTGGCACTCAAGCTCTAATGTGGTTTTACCATCGTCCCCACTAAACTTAGAAAACACCGGGACTCTATTGCCTCCAGAGAAGGGGAGCTGGTCATAATAATCAGGGTACAGTTTTTGGTAGATGCATCATCGGCCTTTAGGTTCTATGTCAAAGGACTCACGTAAGATAGTAGTCAATTGGTTGGTTAAGTTGTTAGGGTCCGTGCCTGGCTCGACCGTGGCTCGAGCGGGCGTCATGTCAATCGGCTGCGGCCTAAAGGGAAATTGTGCCGGGATCTCATAACCAAAGCCGTCAACTTCCTGCTGGTCGTAGGCATTAAACCATGACGCATTTTGGTAGCCATGATTGGGTAAAAAACCTAATGAACTACCGGGTAGTAGGATGGTGTCGGTGTAAGCTACGGTGGTATACGAAGCTTGGTAGTTGCCGCTAGCATGCGTGTATGCTCGGTTATTCCCCATAGGGGTGTATGAGGCCGAGGTAAAGTTTGACATAGAAAAAATATGTGCGGCTGCATATACCCTTGCTAGAACATGTTGATCATAGTTTGTTGCGTCACCTCAAAAATAGGAGCCGAACCCTCAATGGTGGTTCGGGTGGTTCACCGACTGGGTAGAGGGGTTTGGCATTATGGTGCCGCCCGCCGATGTGCCACTTGTATATGGATTAGTTTGAGTAAAACTAACCGCACATGAAGAAGAAGAAGAAGGATTAACACTAGTAAAACCATGTTTTTTCCCGTCCCGCCCTTCTATCAACCTACATAGTAATTCATCGGTACTCTTTGCTTACCTCTCTAACATAGAATTGATCATGGAGTGAATATTATTGAGAGAGGGCGATGGGTCAGGTCGTACCTTGGGTATTACATCGAGCTTATGAAAGACCATCGGTGTAGTGTCCTTGAGAACGGTCCCATGTCATGTTACTTCGCAACGTGAGAGGAAGAGCTCTTCAAAATTGGCGCAGTAAGCTTCAAGCGCTTTGCGGCCCTCCTCCATCAAGGTGTCGATGGTAGGTTTGAGGTTGTTGTTCTTATCAAGGTCGGATCTGTTGTTGCTGAAGTTTCCACCCTTCATGCTTGATGTGCTTGAAGTAGTTGATTTTCCAGTGGAGTTGCCAAAATATGTCCACACATGAAACGAACAAGAGCCGGAAGCTCTTGCCCAAAACAGGGCAAACCGGATAGTCCGATTCTATCGGCTCCGGTGAGGGCATCCTTCTCCCGGCCAAGTGGCGTCTGACCAGGGGGAGGGACAAGATCCACGACAACTCAAGGAGTTGTGGGAGCGGTTAGTAGATCTAATAAAGTAAAAATAAGAAGAAAAGAAAACTCGGGCAAAAAGTGTGAAAAATATAAATTCGATTGATTGTGTTGACATTAGATTACAATCGGTCGTGACATATAATTATATAGTCAGTAGGACGCAACTCTTTGAGTCGGATACGACCAAATCTTTTCTAAATAAATTAAATCTCAAACTCTACTTGAACTCTATCTGTTCTGGAAAAATCGGATACTCTGATATCTAAAATCAGACAGTCTAATTTTTATGAATTTAGCATCTAGCTTGAATTTCTTTCATCTTGGCTTCTTGATGCTTTTTAACCTTTTTCTCTGCCTCAAACCTTCTGGGATCTTCAACTAAAACTCATGTCATATTTCTGTTCTAAAAACTTCTGAAACCGGATAATTCAGAATAGGAAACGACCCATTTTTTTCAGGGACGGCATATACAGTGTATAGTACCGAGTATATATGTCTTGTGGCCAGGCCTGGCATGTCTTTTCTTTCCGGAAAGCCGAGGTTGTCCAGGCTTTCTCCTTCCCCTTCAACAGTCAAGTGCTCTCTCCATTCTCCAACACAGTCCAACGGTGGCTGATATGTGATCATCTCCTTCCCCTTCAACAGTCAAGTGATCTCTCCATTCTCCAACACAGTCCAACGGTGGCTAATTATGTGATCACAACTTTTTTGTGAATTTTCTTGGGACAAAGAATCAGAAAAAAAGATCGGATTTTCCTTTTTATGGCTGCAGGTAGCACGACCTTTTTTGGGAAACAGTTGAGTACTATCTCGGATGAAAATTATTGATGTTATTAAGACATGGTCGTTATTAGTTCAAGTTGGAACTAATTAAATTTGTGTGTAGGTGGTGGGGGGGGGGGGATTCATTCAAACTTAAGGAACGTCGTCATTACAACTGCGAACATTAACCAGTTCGGTAAGAATTAAATCCTGGATGTAGACACACTAGAAAAGGAATGCGTGTCTAGTATCAAGTAGACATGGGATGTGAATAAACATGTGATGTGATGTCAAGTACGCATGTGTTGTGAATAAACATTGCGCATTCTAATATTCTTGCTAAATGTAAGGGGTCTTTTAAAATGATCCCAGGTAACAAACCCCCATCCCATCCGACCCTCAGCATGTTCTTAAGCTCCTAATCACTCAAACTTAACACTAAATTATTGATCAAGTCTATCACTTCAAAGCAAACCCCAGGTCACAGTCATGTGGCGAGCACGATGCATCCGTACTAAAACACCACAAGTGCCTCAGTTCGCTGCCCCTTTCAGACTCGTATCCTCTGTTTAGAGGGGAACAGTGTATTTGTTTTTTTCTCTCTCTCACCCGTTTGATCAAGAATAAATAGTGTAGAACGATCGCTACAGTATCTGACGAGTAGTATATAATAAACAGTGATTGCTACAGTGCTTCATAGCCATCTCGGTAAACAGTATTCTACGATAGAAGCATTGTTACTCCTCTCACAAATCATTGTTCCGCTCTACCTTTCACCCTCAAAGACAGAATTTAGACCCCCTTCACACCACCCCCAAAGGGCAGAGGATTTGGACCCCTTTCACACCACAAAGCAAGCTGCATGCATCCCAGTCCCCGCAGTCTCCTTTATTTTTTTAAGAAAACAGTGTTTTGTGCTGAGTGAAGTTGACAGCGACCTCTGGATCAAAAGATCAGGGCGAAGAATCTGATGCCTAGCCTGAAGGAAAAATCTGAATTAACACAGTATTAAAATTTGCATGTTGCCGTCGCTGACCTGATGAGCCCAACCTTTTAAAGTTATCCTCGGATGATGTTACTTCTGAGTTTCTCCCACCAGGCAGGATATTTCCGTTTAAGAACAGTAATTTGGACGCATCAGTATCCATCCGTACAGGACCCAACTAATAGCTTTGCACAAAAGGATAACGAATTCAACATCCAATTTTCCATATATATCCAGGCGCTCTTGGCTGGAAAAAAAATCCACTAACTCCCAAGTGGGCAACAGAGCATTATGATTACTCCGGCAGGCTCCTTTAACCATGAGGGAGGGAAGCATGATATCCTCGGATGGTATTGGCTCATTATTGCAGTCACAGAACTCATGAAACATTGTGAACAAACAAGAAACTGGGAAACAGGGCACAAGGGAAGCATTCACACAGGAAAAACACTGAAAAATGTCACTGCAACTATATCATTTTGTCAAGTTAGCAAACTCAGCCTCTCCAGGAAACAGAAATACGGAAGGAATTTTAACACAAGAGAGTACTGGGGGGGCATATACAGTCTCCTGCAGACAACACGGCGCAATTACGAATCCTATCATGTTCAGGGGCGGCTGCCTGATAACTCATGAGTATGCAATTGACGGCCAAAAAGATGCAAGCCTCAGCGGAAGTGGCGATCCACATCTCCCTTAGCTTGGATACACCAAAAAGCGACCTTCTGCAATGTCATCACCATCTACACCGTCATTTCAAGTTGCCTCAGGTAAAGCTGCATAATTAGATAACTCCATTGTGAGCAACTTTGCTAAAAAAAAGCAAGGCAAGCAAAGCTAGCTCGTTATGATGTAGCCACCTCTTTTTACCAGTAGAAACATCATAACAGTAAACCCAAAAGTTATGATCAACCTTTCAATTTTCATCACTTCCTTGAGTTGGCTACTTTCAGGTTATTTCGCCCACACTGATCTATAATTCTCCTTTCGAATTTACGAAGATGCATTACCCATGTTCCCGAAGTTGGATTTTCCCTCTCCTGTTTGTTTTTAATAAATGGTACCAAGCGTCCAAGTGCACATGCCAGGAAATTATTCAGATAAGGGGCTCGCAAACTCACCCGCTTCGACCAATGCCCGCGTTGGAACAATTCCTTCCCGGCGTAGAACTCCCGGACTGCGCCGATCCCGAGCTGAGGAAATCCGAAGGTGATCTCTTCCTGTGGCGAGAAACAAGGAACCGGCCACCATTCCGGGAGGAGGAGGAGGTGGCCTCGTCGCTCCGGGCGCCGTGGACGGTCGAGCACGGGTTGTCCTCCTAGAAGAAACACGGAAACATTGGCATCAGCATAATAGATTGAACGAGCAGTTGAGATCGGGAGGCAGAGCATCCAAATTTGGCGAAAAAAAGATCGCAACAATGCCGTTGGAGCCAAATCGAGGAACAGGGGAAATAAGATAAGAGGCATTCGCACCTTGGCGCAGTCGGCAGCATTCGCGCCGTTGGCGGCGGCTTCGCGGCTGCTGCTGGACGTGGAGCTCGCGACGGGCGGCGGCGTTGCCTCCGTCTCCTCCGCCCACGGCACGACCTGGTTCTCCCCCTCCTCTTCCTCATCGTCCTCCTCCTCAACGACCGTCTCCTCCTCCTCCTCGCCCTCGCGGCCTCCGACGCCGCCGGCGCGGCGGCGGACGCAGCGGTCGCAGATGGACGCCGTGGGGCCGAGGCGCGGCCCCGCGGCG
>VSTD030002461.1:0-11803 GCA_008808055.3 Sporobolus alterniflorus
ACATATGTGTTAGGTTAGAGTTTACATGTACTAATAATCAAGCAGAATACGAATCCTTGATGTGTGGTTTAGATTATTTAGAAGAGATGGGGATAAAGAGTGTAGAAGCATTTGGGGATTCAAAATTAGTGGTGCAGCAGTTAAATGGTGACAGTCAGTGTCTAGGTGGGGTGTTAAACCAGTATCATGATGAGTGTTTGGGTAGGATAAGGTCGTGTAATTCTTTCTGTATTACTCACATTCCCAGGGAGGACAACAAGCGAGCCGATGCACTAGCTCAGCAAGCCTCAAGCTACCAAGTGAACGAGGGGCTGTTCTTCATAAAAGAAAGACTTGGCATGGCAAGATACACACACGTACAATAAAAGAATGGTGTGTGTGCATGAACAATGACCAGAAGGAAGAAGGAAAAAGACTGGCGCCACTCGATGCCCAAGGCACTGGGTCGGTCAAACAGGGGAAGCGAGAGGCAACCCGAGGGGATCAGAAAGGGGTCCGAGTTACGAGTAGTGGATAGAAAGGAAAATGTCAAGGGTGGAGAAGACACTCAGGGAGACAACACGAACCCGTATTGGAGGCAATCGATAATTAGGCATCGGAGTAACCCCGACAACACTAGAGACAAGAAAGTTCATCAACAAGCATTGAAATACATGATCGTGGATGACGAGCTTTACCGACGGACGGTGGATGGTGTGCTGTTGAAGTGTTTGGGGAGGTGCATGAAGGTTTGTGCGGGACACATCAGGCGGCGCCAAAAATGAAATGGGCACTGAAGCGGTCAGGTTTCTTTTGGCCGATGATGATGGGTGACTGCATGGAGTATCAGTGAGGTTGTGCAGCGTGTCAGCATTTTAGAAACATTCAAATAGCGCCAGCCAGCTTGTTGAACCCTATAGTAAAGCTCTGACCATTCAGGGGATGGGGCTTGGACTTTGTAGGGGAAATACATCCATCTTCGTCGAAGGGGTATTGGTGTGTCTTGGTGGCCACCGATTATTTTACAAAGTCGACTGAAGCAGTGCCTTTGAGGAATATGATGCATAAGGAGGTGATAAACTTTGTGCTTGAACACATAATACATCGGTTTGGGATACCTCAAACTCTTACAACCGATTAGGGAGCAGCTTTCATGTAAGTCGATTCAAGGATTTTGCTGAGTCTTTGAGGATTAAACTGTTGAACTCATCATGGTATTATGCGCAAGCTAACGAGCAAGCTGAATCTAGTAACAAGGTGTTGATTAAGCTTATCAAGAAAAAGATAGAAGAAGCTCCACAACGGTGGCATGAGGTATTGTCAGAGGCCCTATGGGCTCATAGGGTTTCAAGGCATGGAGCCACTAAAACAACTCCTTATGAGCTCGTGTATGGACAAGCTGTTGTGCTGCCAGTGGAAATTAATTTGCAGGCTTGCCGGGTGGACAAGCAAGAAGCATTATCAACTGAAGAGTACACAGAGTATATGATTGAACGTGTGGACAAAGTACGTGAAAGCCGACTCAACGCACTAAGAGAAATTCAGAAAGAAAAAATCAGGGCGGCGAAGGCATACAATAAACTATTTGTAGCAAAATCGTTTCAAGTTGGGGACTTAGTGTGGAAAATGATTTTGCCGATTGGAAAGCATGACAACAGGTTTGGAAAATAGTTACCTAGTTGGTTGGGACCTTATACAGTTAGTAAGGTAGTACCTGGTAACATGGGCGGAGCTAAGGTGTGGGTCGGGTGGGCCATGGCTCACCCAGATTTCAGAAAACATGTGATTTAAACACTGTAGCGCTACTGTGCGGTACTGTAGCGGCCCACCCGAAATTTTCCCTCTCTTGCCGTCCACCCCCAGTTGGCACTGTAGCTCCGCCCATGCCTGTTAATGCATATTTTGTGAGAACCTTGGAAGGGCAAGAGTTGGCCAAAGCTTTGAATGGGAAGTACCTGAAGAGGTATTACCCTAGTATCTGGCAGGGCTAGAGAAGCAATAATCAATGGCCGATAAAATGGTATTGAGCCGAGTGGAACGGGCTAGTAAAAGAATGATTCGGTGGAGAATCATTCATAACAAAATATGTGATTATAGCGCGACGGTTTGCTAGTGAATTGTCGATGTTTTTCAGGTGCATGATGGGATGATACACAGAAAAGCAGGGGCCATACGTTGGAAGCAAGAAATTGACGGCAAGTTCTGGTGGCAAGTGACATTGAGAAAGAATCAAGTGCGAGCCTTGATGACAGTGAATGTTGTAGGAGGAGCGGCATCGAGGAAGGAGCAGGTGCAGAAGCACTACAGCGTTCCATGTGATCGACGTCGTGCATGGAAATCAGACGAAGAGCTAGACATGTGGTGACACACGGCGACAGTTGAGCGCAAGTCCGAGGCGGAGGTTGTGTCCACAATGCGAGAAATAGCATGCAATGCATGCGGATCCATATACATACAACATGCAGCGGCAAGGGTTATAGTATTGGGCCTCGTGAAGAAGAGTTGGCTCGGCATGCATGCTGCACGCAGGGGCGACATTTCGCGGTGGAAGGATAGCTATCCCGATGTGGTACGCACACGGCAATGGAACCTGTACTCGGGCGAACCCGGGCCAGTTACCTTATCCGGGTAAGGTGCTGAGGCATGGGCCGATGATCGGATGCGAGAAGAAAAGGACCGGCTGCACGGGAGGGTTATCCCGGGAGGCTCCAAGTAACGTGTCAAGTTAAGCAATGCAACAAGTAAGAGTCAGAAGTTTGTTAGAGTTTTGTTAGAGAGAATAAAGGAAAGTTGTTATGATTAGTTAGCACGATACGTTATAAGTAGACAGGGAAAGGAGGAGTAGATCAGATTGTATTCTCACAACCACTGTTTTACATTCATCATACGTCTTTGTTCTTTCACATCTATGAAATCACTTTGATACTTTGTCGTGTAAAGTATCTGAGCGCTTCACGTTATGAAGTATTCGTTGCTCATCATTGAGAAACACTGAGTTTAATCTGCGGTGAACAAGATGTAAGTTTTGCTATGTTTGCGATGCCTTATTTGGTTGTTTGTTGCTGGGTCTTTAATGTTTCCTTGTTTTTGTACTAGGCTGTCTAATTGACTATGGTTGCCAAAACTATCATTGCCAAGGACAATGGAGCGTCGCTCCACAAACGCATTGCGAAGCTCGAAGCGGAGAATTCTCAATTGAAAGCTACTACAGCCGAGTCCGCTGAGACGATTGGCATGCTGCAACGAGCTATGGATAATAGAGTCGAGGATTACAACTTGCTGATGGAAGGCAACAAAAGTCTCCTAGCTGAGCGCAATGACATAAATTATCGTTGTGTGGATTTAAAGATTGAGCTTGCGGAGGTTCATTCCGATTCTGAGAAGAAAACTGCTGATCTGGAGGTGAGGGTTAAGACCGCTGAAGCTCACAGCGTTGACGTAGCTACCGCTGGTGAGAAACAATTGAGGGATTTTGAGGGTGGACTTGTCCGAGACTTGGCAGAGCTGCAGGCTCTATATGTGTGCAACGCTCATACCATTGGAGGCTTGTGCTCACCGATGCCCGAGAGCGAGCCCTCGACTGCTGATTACCTTCATTGTCTGTCTACAGAGATATCTGGTCTCCCGGATATATTTGGTGGTGTTAATGAGAATTTTGTTACTGCTGCAGTCGAGCGTGCGCTTGTGATGGACAGGGCTTCTGTTGACCTCGATGCTCTGCAGAGCACGGTCGTCGAGAGTGGTGCAGATGTCTTACCCATTGAGCGCGATGTGTGAAAGGACGTGTGGGCAGTGTTGAAAAAATGGTGGCGCTCCTTCGGCTACGACTATGTGTTGGCTACTATTCGTGCTATGCACAAAAAGGTGCTCGTTTGCATGTAATTTGTTTTGTTTCGATTCAGTAATTCAAACTCTGCTGGTTCTCTTTTTAAACTTTGCTCAAAGAAACAAAAATGACCAAAGACGTGACCGTTGAAACTATCTCTGAGGATTGTCCTGAACAAGCTATTGATGCTGAGATCGCAAGTATCGTGAACGAGGAACGGTGTGCCTCCGATGATCTCAGCACCACAGGTGATGTTCCTGGCGTGATTTCTAGCGATGCTGGTGGAGAGGAAGGAGTGGAAGTGTGAACTTAGATGTGTGGGTTGCTGCATAATGTAACATACTGTTTAGAAGAATATTTTGTTCACTTGGTTAATTTTTATTTGCCCTGCATAGGCTTGGTATCCAGTCAGGCATGCGCAGGCTCCACTACCCCATTGTTCTATTACGCAAAGCGAGCCTGACATGGTGACTCTATTGTCTAGCGATACTGAAGAAGCATTAGAATTGTTGTCTCTGAGTCCCGCTTGTGGTCCTCATTCTCGACTCTCTGAACCCTCCTCAAGTTCTGATGGTGATTTGCTCGAAGATTGGCCTGAAGCTAATGATATATCTGTGAGTGTTTACATTGCCTTGATCACGGATGCTTCAAGTTCCCGCACATCAGCGATCAATGCTCCACATGGCGAATGCGAGTCCCGAGCTGATGGCTCGCCTGCTCGACAATCTCAATCACGGGCGGCGCCATCATGAAGGTGCCACCGAAAACAGCCCAGAAGTGTTGATGTTCCGCGTAGGAGATCTAAAAGAGTCAAGAAATTTGTAA
This sequence comes from Sporobolus alterniflorus, assembly GCA_008808055.3. Taxonomy (NCBI): domain Eukaryota; kingdom Viridiplantae; phylum Streptophyta; class Magnoliopsida; order Poales; family Poaceae; genus Sporobolus; species Sporobolus alterniflorus. The sequence goes on from VSTD030002461.1 coordinate 4,631, forward strand.
TCGATGGTGGCTCGGCGGCAGCTCCGTTGCGCGGAGGTCTTTCTGTGGCCGATTTTGACTCAGTGGAGTGGGAAATTATGTATCCACGCTTTGTTGAGGAGAGTCTCGTTGATCCTCCCAATCGTGCATGTGAATGAAGTAATTGATGTTTGTTGTATGTGTCATATCTTTGCATGTCTATCGAGTGTTGGGATTGTTAATATGTGTGACACCTTCGCATGCCTTGGTTACTCTCGACTTTTCGTACTCAAGGTGTGCCGCCTTCAAGTCGGCTTTCACTCTATGTTCGTGGGCTCGATACTTGCTCATTCATCGATCTGCGCGCTGCCCTCGAGTGGGCTTTTGATTTGCGCCGGGGATTTTAACGCTCTCTCACTCATTTCTCTATGCGCCGCCTTCGAGCGGGCTTTTGATGTGTCAAAATTTGGCGTTGGCGTCGTTACTTCCGTCTGCTAAAATGAAACGTGAATACTTTGCGATAGGCATTTATCTCTTTTTCTTCATTTCGCCCGAGCCCCTAGCCCTTTGGGGCCGCACCTTTCGTTCACGCTGCTGCTTGTGCTTCCGCCATGTTGTTTTAACCCCTAGCCTTTTGGGGGCTTTGTTCCCTCCGAAACACTTTCGTTTATGCTTCCGTGATTTTCTTTAGCCCTTAGCCTTTTGGGGGCTTCGTTCCTTCCGGAACACTTTTGTTTATGCTTCCACGATTTTCTTTAGCCCCTAGCCTTTTGGGTGCTTCATTCCTTTTGGAACATTTTCATTTATGCTTCCACGATTTTCTTTAGCCCCTAGCATTTTGGGGGCTTCGTTCCTTTCGGAACACTTTCGTTTATGCTTCCGTGATTTTCTTTAGCCCCTAGACTTTTAGAGCTTCATTCCTTTTAAATTGTTTTATAGAGCCAGTTCACAGGCGTTGAACCCGACCTGCCACGACTTTAGGTATCTAGGCCTTCATCCTGTCGAATGCTAATCTAACCTTGTTAGATATTTTGACTTGTGCGTGATTCCGAAATGCTTTTTTGGGGAATCAAAGCTTATGTTGATACTTTGGGGTGCAAGAGGTTTGCCTCGTTAAAGACCTCACGCCCTCGCGGGCTTCCCCTATGAGGAAAAGAGTACGAGGCCAGTTTGCAAAAATGTAAAAACTTATACGAGGGCATGTTTATAGATTACAGTGCCCCGCAATTTACAACGTTAACTAAGTATAAAAACAACAGAGGTTGTAGGCATTCCAGGAGTGCTCCAACTCCCAGCCGTCGGTATCGACCAAATTTGTTAGGACCCTGGCTCTATGAGCTTTGAAATATTGCTGGAGCTTTCTCACTTGCTAATAAATCTTGGGAGGTCATCACAGCTTTGTCCGGTACTCTTGGGTATAAAGGAACTCTTTTGGTCTTGCATTCTGGCTCGATTGGCATGCTTACAAAGCTGCCCTCGCTCTTGCTTTTGACGTCGCCACTACCATTTTCTTCTTTTTTATTTTGCAGGTAATTTGCATTCCTGTGGCCCAAAGCGAAACCATGCTCTATATTTCTTGCATCTTTCTGGCTTCCATGAATTGAAATCACCTCCAGAGCAGTTGGCTTCCATGAAGCAATGCTTCGAATGTATTGATGAGACCCCTTCTGAACATGGCATTGTAAGGATAATTCATTTCTACCACATCGAAGGTTATGTCCTCTGTACGAGTGTTATGAAGGCTGGTGAAAGATACCAGTAATGATACAGAACCTATTGGCATGATTTTTCTTCCGCCAAAACTGTACAGAGGCTTAGATTCTTCTTTTAGTTGCTTTCTATCGAAACTCATCTGCTCGAAGGCAGAAAGGAATAGGATTTCTACCTGACTACCAGTATCAACTAGTACTCTCGTAACATCCCTTTTGTCGATGTGCGTTATTATTACCATTGCATCTGTATGGGGGAAAGATATCAGCTTGATGTCATCTTGACTGAGATGTGCGACCACTTAGTTTTCATGATTGGGCATTCGACCACCACATGATTTACTTGGTGATAGTAGTCTCGTCTTTGTCTTTTGTTCTCAAAACTCAAGTTGGAGCCTCCGGTGATTGTGTGGATGGTTCTGAAGGCTGGGAAATTGGCGCCTTGCTGGGTAGACTCTTGGTTTTGTGGTGGAGGTTGAGGTGGGTTATTCAGTTCTATTTTTGGTTGAGTTGCCTGGGTATTCGTTGTGGGATACATTATTTGCAAGGGTGTCGTAGGGTACGTGATGGTTGGTTAGGTTGTGTAGATTTAGCTTGTATGCGGGGTGTAGTTGTATGACTAGTAATATGGCGAAGGATATTTGTGGTAGTTAGGTTGGTATTTGGAACCAGTGCTGTGGTTTTGGTACGAAGGCTGGCTCGAGGATGAAGATTGTGATGGTTGATGCCAGTGGGATGTGGTATTGACTTCTTTGGCTGTGGATGGGTTTAGCTGGTAGTTTTGCTTTTGGGTCATTTTCTTTTTGAACTTTAGGAAGATGGGACAGTCTCTTGTATGATGGATTGTGTCTCTCTCGTGAAACATGCAATACAGAGGTCTGTCTTGGTCTCACCCCTGCCTTGTCCTTGATTTGAATAACCGCCTCTTGGGTGGTAATCTCTTCTGGGAGTATAAGTTCTGCTTTCGCTTTCTAGCCACGGAGGTCTGAATTTTTTCTCCCGATTTTCTAGTGGCCCACATCCGTATGAATCAATGCTATGGACTTGCATGTGTGTGGTATCAAAATTTGATGTATTCTCTCTGCTTTTACTATACTTAGTAGGTCTTGAGCCTTCATTCTCATTCACAGTTTTCTTTGTTGACCCAGCTTGCGGAAGTGTAGCACTTCTGATCTACTAAACTTTTGAAAATTATCATACAACTCTTCGAGAGTTCTCGGGCGTTCCCTCACCAAGTGGTTGTGGAGCTGACTTGCACACAGTGCTTTTATGGCTTGTCCTATGGCTTGCTCATCTGAGACCTCTGGGGCTTGTGCTTTGAGATGAAGGAACCTGTGGAAGAAATATGGCAATGTCTCTCTTTCGTATTGTTGGCACGAGAAAAAATCTTCCTCCATGTTGAGATTTACCTAGAAACCTTGAAAGTTAACCAGGAACTTTTCCTTGAGCTATGCCAACGATGTGATGGATCTTGGTGGCAGTCTCGCATACCAGTTGGCTAATGCATTCTCGAGGGATATGATGAATGATTTGGCGAGGGTTGCATCATCACCTCCAGATGAAGCTATCGCAACTTCATAAGACATGAGGAACTTTCATGGGTTAGACTCTCCATAGTATTTTTGCGGAGGTACTGCTCTATATTGTGGTGGCCACAGGGCTAGCTGTAAGCTGTCTGCCAAGGGACACTTGTTGTCGATGCTACTCTGCATTTGTCTCCACAACTGTTGTGGTATTCCCTAGTGCGGAGGCTGATGCAGTTGTTGCTGGTGTTGCGGATGCTCTTGCATTGAGGGCTCATGCTCTTATCAGTGAAGGTCCTCTATTGCTCATTACAGCTCTACTTGGGTTGCTCTTTCCTGCTCGATTTGTTGCTGCATAACTTGAAATCTTTTTGCCGTTGCCATTGCCTTTCGCCTGGCCAATTGCTCTTGCATGAGGCGCAGACATTCATTTTCCTCACAGAGGTGCGCCAGCTCATCCTTGACGATTGCTTCGATTTCTTCCTCTGAATCTAGTTGTAGGTCCTCTTGGGTTTTGATGGTTTGGTGTTGGTGTGGGGGTAGAGGCATGGTGTTCAGAGTGGAAGTGTTCAATGCGAGCACCTCCACTTGGGTTGCCGCTTGGTCTGTCGGGTTTGTGGCTATTGTATGGAGGTTTGTGGATGGTTGTGGGTGTAGTATATGTGGCATGTGTGTTGCTTGAGTGGTTGTTTGGGTGGTGGTGGGGACTTGCTCTTCAACCACTTGGGATGAGACTTTGGTCAGAGGCTCATTTCCGGGTCTTTTCTTAGGTGGCATCCTGTGGGTGTTCTTTCAAACTCACAAATGGTGGGCGCCAATATTGGGTCTCGACTGCTGTGAGGCTGTCGAGCACCAACGAGAGTGGTATGAAAATGATGAGCACAACAACAGGACATGTAGCAAGTGGCATGGAAATTGCTGCTCATCAATTCGCTCCCCGGGCAAGGAATCTATGCGGGTCTATTTATAGTGGGAGCTCAACAGTCTCATTACAATGCCTTAAAAGCCCATAACCACCTACCCCGCCAATAGAGTACACGATCAGGGGGGTATTATAGACTATTATATTAGTGCACCACCTTTGGCGTGCCAATGGCATGCTGCCATGTGTCGCGCGAGCCTCGGAACCTCTGACTGATAGTCGGAGCGCCACCTCCGCATTCTGGCCTCCGCCCACTCGGTGACGCAAGCGTCCCTGCTGCCAATCCATCTTAGCCTCTGCATGGAGGCCATGGGCACCTTCGGCTCCCTGCAAAACACGATGAGCATATCCATTGCATAAATGAAAGTGTCGGGAATTTGAGAGCCTGACTCGCGGGGGTCGCTGCGGGCACCTTCCTCGATGGTGCGAAGGCTCACCCCCAACAACTTCCAACCTATCAGATAGTTGTGCCACTTGTTGGGTTGATCTCACGTTAATCCAGCTGACCTAAAAATAAGAAATACAATTAGTCAATATGAAAATTAATTAATGGTATTGAGTGAGTAATTAGGGGATTAATTAACCTAGAATAATGCCCTGATCAGAGGAATATTCCAAACTAACCTTGACTTGGTCCCAACTGCCATGCACCTATAAGAATGGGTCACTCTCCTCCTAACAGGACTAACGAAAGACTAAGAGAGAGGCTGCCCTAACTTCTACTGATCGAGAGGTGACACACAGGTGGTTGAAGGCCAGTGTTCAACACTGGTGACCTCACCGATGTTCTGTCCCTGCAGGAGCATCAGGAGGTCGTCGATCTCCTTTCTGGAGTCCACAAAATGTGCCTGCGCCAAGAAGGCATGTCAATGCCATAAGGCTCAAAATGGGTAAGTCATCAATTGGCAAATACAGGATAAAACTAGTGTTCTTGAATCTAGTTTAGGAGATCCTAAGTAATTTGATCTCTAAAAACTAACATTTGGCTTGGATATATAACCCTAAGATGATCATGTGCCCATGTTTGCCTCGGATTAAGGCTGATCTAATGTAAATTGTTCATGGTTATGCCTAATTATGCCTTACTTCATGATTGTCGCTTACTATCATCACTAAATAAGTATAATTACCCTCGATCAAGATTTAATTGACCCAGATTGCTTATGCTTATGTCTTGATTCACTAATGTGGTTTTGAGAGTATCTCATAAAGAATGTTATTGGGCCTATTATGATTGTAAGGACTTGTTCCTATGATGGGCCATAACTCAATAATCTTGAGAATATAGGGGTCATTTTCCCAAAATTGATGATGCATTATTTGAATTACGTTGTGTGGTAAAAGCTCAAAGATTAATCAAAATTAGCCTTATTAATGAACCGTGGTCTCAAATGATAATGGTCAAATCCTATAAACCCATGGAATTCTTCTTACTCTATGACAATGTTTTGGCATTAGAAGACATCTTATTGTTAATTGTCCATGGCCGTTTACTGACCAACACTTTTTATGATCATGGTTTGCTAATGTTGTCTTGCCTCCATATTTTGTTGACTTCCTATTATGTGGGCAATAAGTTAAGCATATAGGCATAATTTAGATATGATTTGACCACAACTATCTTATGTCTCATTTTGCACTAGGATGAAGTACTTGAGTTTATGTTATTCCTTGTGCTAAGTTTATAACTGATGTTATCCCTTATGCTTCGCATTAATCAATTAGTTATTATGTTCTAAGATTACCTCATAGTGACATGCTTGAGTCTTATTTTTGATAATTAAGTTATTGGATGTTAAGTGTTAAGCATTATTAAGTATTGTTCTGGGATATTGTAGTGACAAATATCACCTCATGATAAAGGTTGATTTTGAACACATATTACTCATGATTTAAAGAGTAATTTTGAGTATCTCTAATTAAGATGGAATAAATGAGAAGTCTTGGTTAGAGATTCTACATTGTTCTAAAATTACCTTGTGATGCATGTTGCTAGACCAGGGTTAAAAAATTCAGCCGCATTTTCTGAAATTCACTGAAATTCGACGGATTCGGGGCGCCCCGAATTCAAAATTCACCAAATTTTTTAATTCAAATTTAAAAATTTTGAAGAAAAAATAATATAAAAATCTAGAAAAATATGTAAAAAACTAGATCGAATTCTAAGAGAACTGGTGGAGAAAGTTTTCTAAAACAGCAAAGTTTGGTTAGTTAAAATTCAAATTTGATCAAATCTACAAAATTGGCCCATATGGCCCAATAACACCGTTGTCTCCTTTTCCTTTGCTTGATGCCTCCCCGATTGTCGCTCCGATAGTCTCTTCCTCCTCCACCTCCCAAAAAAATTTTGGCCGCTGATTTAGGTGATTCGGTTGTGCGACCCCAGAAATCGGCCGAATTGGAGCGGCCTTGCTCGATTCAAGCGCCCACAAATTCACTGTGTGGCCCTACCACCTTCGCCGTCACCTCGCCATGTGCCCCTGCAGTCTCGCGCCTCTGCTTCCTCCGCTTCTCTCCAATGAAACAACAATGCCTCGGTCCCTCAGCAGCAGCAGCAAACACAAGATTGTTCTTCTTTTTCTTTTTCTTTTTCCTTGCATTTCTAGATCCTTGCAACAGCAGCACCAATGGCAAGGACGATGGCGCAGGGGGCGAGCCTGAAGCAGATCCTGCGGCGGTGCTCTAGCCTAGGGTGGTGGCAGCAGGACATAGGCGTGCTAAGGGGCCACTTCCTGGTGTATGTCGGTGAGAGCCGATGCTGCTTCGGCCGAAATATCGGGATTCATCGACCAAGTTTTGGTTTGTTCAGGCCGAAATATCAGCCAAACCAGCCGATATCCGTTTTCCTAGTTTTTCACTGTGCATTGAGCGCGAAAACTGGATTTTGGCCAATTTTTTACAAATTTCACTGAATTTTCCCAAATTTTGTAAAAACCGGCGCCCCAAGCGATTTTTTCCACCTGCCGAAATTTTTAACATTGTGCTATACACCACCCTCATGTTTCTAAGATCTGATTGTAAGTTTTTATATCATTAGGGATTACATCGTGACACTCAAGAT
>VSTD030002462.1:0-11803 GCA_008808055.3 Sporobolus alterniflorus
CTTTTTATATGTAGGTAAATTTTGTTGTACATTTTTGTTTATTGCCTACTGCATTGGCTCATGAGGCCAATACTTCAGTCAGGGGGCTGCATTATGTACTCATACACATTTCACATAATGGAATATTACTCTATTACATTTGTTTTATTTTTGTGCAAACAACATCTTTACCTCAACTGTGAAAGACTTCGCGTGGCCGGGCTAGATGACTACAACATCTTACGGCCTGGACACTTAGTTGGAAGTAGACTGGGAGGGACACATGACTCGATCAGTGTTCAAAACCTCAGTTCGCATGGCTTCGCATGCACGAGTAGTCAAGTCATGAGCCTCGCGACCAAAGAGCACTTAGCCTAGCACGATGTAAGACAAACCCAAGTATTCGGAGGGACTTAGTACCCATGTAACTCAGACAAATCAAGGTCTTCGAATGTCTAGTTAGGCGAGCTCAGGCTCTATGCCACATGGCCACGACACTAAGAACTGATCACATCTAGGAAAAACCCTTAGCTCAACAAACTGAGAAAGGTTTCAATCCGAGTTGTCAAAGGCCTCGAATGCTTTACGAACTCGACACACGATGCCCACAGTCTTGAGCACTAGGCTAGGAGCTACTTGGTGAAAAATCTAGACTACCCGAGTAGGCTGGTAAATACGACTCTCATTCACGATGGCTTTGAATGCCTGAGTCCATGTGATGATGCAGGCACTAAGTCCGGGCTAGTATGAGGGCAAAATCCTTATTGATAAACTGAATAAGGTATAAAACATTGATCCAGTATGACTCTTAATCATGGTAAGATGAGTCAAGAACTCACACAGGAAAGAGGTCAGTCGGACGATATCACTTTCCAGTTCTCATAATGAGGTTGATCAGAATAAATAATTCAAAGGGTAAGATAGATCAAGAACTCACGCAGATAACTTCCATTCATGATAGTATAACTACATGGAGGGAAGACTCAAAGTACTTAAAGTGCATCATAACCTACCCTAGGGACATGTCTACTCCAAGCATATCCATGATGTGTCTCGCCGTTAGAGCAGAGTCCTCGATGAGCTTGAAAGCTTCTTCATCGCTACAGGTCATTGCGAAGCCTTCATTTGCTGTGTCCAAGTCAGCCCGGGGGTATAAGGACTTCAAAATGCTGAGAGTTAGACTCACTGATTGTCTCATATTGGTGAGAATAATTTCTTGAGACCTAGTCTGCAAGCTATCTAGCATGTGAGGAGCTTGGGTCCCGGAGGAGGACTCACCGGGGTAGAAGAATGCTACTGAGTTGTCCACCATCGCCTTCAAGGCGTTAAGCTCTGCATCCGACTCTGCGAGTCGAAGCGGGGCCAAAAAATGTTTCAAGAAAGATAAAATATTCTAAAAGCACCCAAGGGACTTACTTTCCAGTTTCCTGGTTAGCTGAGCGTTCTACTCCTTATAGTCGTTGTTTGCCTGAGTGGTGTGCTCTAAGCAGAGTTCCTGGGCCCTAATTTCATTTAGCCCATCCACCACCTTGTTTTCTAGGTGCTTCACTTAGTGTTTGAGAGTGGGGATTCGAGCGGCAAACTTGTCAACAGATATCTTCAAATCTTTAACTACCCAAGCTAGGGTATTGACTTCAATTTGAGCTACATTTTGGGCACTCTTTTCCTTGTCCTGCTCTGTTTTCAAGTCAGCGAAGGCTTTGGCAGCTGAGTCAGGATCACCAGGAATAATGCCAAGAGCCATGAGTTGATCCTTGTATACTGTGAAACAAGGCGCCGGTCAGTCCAGAGTTCACTCAGACATGATCTAATTATGAAAATAAATAGTTGGGGTGATTACCACCTTTTGCCTGCCTCTCTTCGGCTAGTTTAGCATCAAGTTGCTATTTTTGAGCAAGGAGGACCGAGTTAAGCTTGCTCGCTTTGTTTAGCTCATCTTCAAGGACTTGGGTTTTAGTCATCCATTTTATTGCAACCTTCAAGAATTGATCCTTATCTTGAGAGTGTTTAATCAGCGCCTGCATAAGGAAAGAATCAGATCCATGTCGAGAAGGTGCAGTAGGGATTATTGTCAAGCACTTACGTCAATTTGGGCCGAGGTGGATTTTAGACTGTTATAGGGTGCCTTTATGTTCTCCTGGTGAGCTTCAGTATCGATGGTTGTCGTTACAAACCGCTCGATGTGGAATCTGACCTGGATAATTTTTGGGTTGTCCCATAGAGAGTGCGACTCGTGCATGCTGCTGCTGCTGCGGCTTTTCAGACTGAGGCACGGATGGGCCCTCTCCAATTTGGTGCCCACCGACAGACCCGAGTCCATAGGACTAGGGGCTTGGGGAGATGCTTTAGGGGACTTGGCTGGCTTTGGGCCTGAAGAAGCACCCGCAGGGTTGTGGCCTGAAGCAGCACAGGTGGGAGAGGGTGGAGCACTACCGGTTCCAAGAGAGCCTTGCACATCTTTTGGGATTGGGAGCTTCGAAGGTTTTGGCATAGTTTTCATAGCTTGAGGACTCAAGGACTTGTCCACTTTTGGGGACTCATCACCGACTAGAGCACTCTTTGTAGAAGAGTCCGTGTTGATATCCCGGGACACTCTGCATAGAGGTTCACAAATCAAAAAGTAGTCAAGAAGGAAAAACACTCATGACGAGTATACCCGTTTGATTAATGGATTGGGATCTTCTGCCGAGGAACTGATGAGGGAGTCAAAGCAGGAGCTTTGGGTGTGGGTTCATTGATTTTAATCCCACTTGAAGATCTCCCCGTGGCTTTCTTGGCCTTTTTCTGAGGAGTCGGGTTGCCAGTTGCTTTCTGTTTACCGGCTTGAGTCTTTGAGGTGCTGGCACTAGCTCCAGCGGAGGGGTCACTCACAGGCTCAACGCTAGGAGGTCGGGCCAAAACTAGGACGGTCGGAATCAGTATGTTACCATCGAAGCTGGGGACAGGATAGATAAAACTATCCAAAGTCTGCATTCAGACAAACAAGGTATAAGATTTCAAGAAGATGATGATATTGATAAAGACAAGGGCGCCTTACCGGGTCCATTTCAAACTCGATATGGTAGGAGCGCACCTGCTCGTCAGTCGGGCAGCTGGAGGTATCTTGGAATATTTCTTCCAGATGTTACACCAAAATCTCTAGAGTAATCTTCTCATTGGTTTCTCGAGTCGGGTCTTGGAGTCCGTTGTATTCCCAACCCAGGTGGACTTGTTTCTTTAGAGGAAGGACTCTATGGGCCAGCCAATGGGCGACCATGCAGATTCCTATCAAGCCTTGCTCTTTCAAGTGGTTGATTTTGTTGGTCAGAGCTGCTACTTGAGGGAGTTCGAGTGGGGTGGGCTCCTCACTCCAAGTTCCTCGGAACTCAGGGAGTGTGCCTACAAAGGGAGGTAGGCTAGGTTCATGATTCTCGCAATAAAACCAGGTCCTATGCCATCCCTGGAGAGAAGTCTTCAGAGGAAGGTCAAGGAAGCCAGCTTGAGGGCGGGTTTGAAGACCTACACCCCAATAACCTTTTGGTTAGCGGTGCTCAACTGGTACTTTAGGAAAAAATAGTTTTTGAACAAGGGAAAATTAGGGGGAATTGCAAGGAAAGCTTCACAGAGATGGATAAAGATGATGATTTGAAGAATGAAACTGTGATTAAGATGGACTAATTCAATTTTATAGTGGTCAAGGAGACCGTGGAAGAAATCATAGGTCGGGAGGCCAAATCCACGTTGAAAGAAAGATGAGAACACCACAATCTCATTCATATTGGGTGTGGGGATATCTTCCCCGGTGGTAGGGCGCCATTGCAGCACGACGTGGTCCGGGAGAAAGTGGTTCACAAGAAGTTTGTGAACCTCACTTTCATGCACAACGGACGACTGAAACAGGTGTGGGTGCGAGGCGGCCATGGCTGGGAGGAAGCTTTGTTGCAGCAAGGAAGCAGTGCGAGTGAGGAGACGGAGATCACGAGGAGGAAGGAGAGAAATGGCGGCAGAGTGAGAAATGTTAGGGTGATGGCCAGGTTCCCTTTTTAATAGCGGCAATGATGAGGGGGCACATAACAGTTCACTAGTCTGCACCTAAAATTATGGATCGTCGGTCAGTTTTAACCTAATGGTAAAAAGAATTTATTTCCATGTATTCACAATAGAGGAAAATAATGAGAGATAGTATAAATCTGATCATGGATTCCCGGATCAAGAGAGAAAAGGAGTCGACATTTGGAGTAATAGCAAAATTTGACTCCCGAATCAATTCTGAGGAGATTTGGTATGGGAGTCGGGGGCTACATCTAATAGGTGCACCTATCTACATTTTCAAGATTTGACTCCTGAATCAATTCTTGAGGAGATTTGGTATGAGAGTCAGGGGCTACACCTAATAGGTGCACCTATCTGTGTTTTCAGGAACTTGGTGGGATTCGGTCAGAGTCATTTAGCACTCGACCAGAGCCAAATAGCACTCAACAAGTTATTCCAAGTCGGACGGAGCACTCAGCAACTTCACCAAAGCAGGAAGATCTGATTGACTAGGATTAAAGCTCACTTGCCAAGCACTCAGGGGCTACTGATGAGCTTTGGTACCATGGGTACCACGTCTCCTAGACTCGACAGGATGTTACAGGGGGGCCTACCATGAGTCGGCCCACTCGACCTAAGGACACGGGCTAGGAGGCCCATAACCGAGGCGGTTTAGAATATAACTATAGAATCAAATCTTGTAAATAGGGCAAGTAGAGATAGAGTCCGGATCAGGTACTACCATAATTGATCGGATCTTCCTTATAAACCCTACCCCCTTAGCCTATAAAAGGAGGGGTAGAGAATCATAATACAACCGACACACACATGACATAGGGTTTTTATCCTCACAGAGGCCCGAACCTGTACAAACCCTCGTGTCTCTTGCGTTCCATTGTTCTTCACGTCCGTGAACACCTCTACTCTCAAATCTAGTCATAAACCATGACACATCCTAAGATTTACCTCAGAAAAGAATAAAACCTTCCATCCAAATAGGTTTTCTAGATTGTTCATTGCTGTGATTCAACTTTATGAGCTGAGAGAAATATACATTTCAGGTGGGCAATACACATGGTCTAACAATCAGAAAATCCCACACTAGAAAAGTTTGACAGAGTTTTGTTGTCTAGTGACTAGGAGAATAGATTTCCTACAGTGCAAGTGCACAAATTTCCTAGGGAAATTTCAGATCGTAACCCCCTGATCATGTCTACTAATCAAAGCTCTAAAAATAGGAAAAGAGATTTCAGATTTGAGACCTCATGACTTAAAGATCCTAGTTGTTTGGAGAAAATCAAGGAAATTTGGATGCAACGTACATGGGATGTGAACAACTTGGACAAGGTGCTATAAAAATTAAAGAAAGTTAAGAATTTTCTTAAAGGTTGGGGATTCAATAAGGCTGGTAATGTCGAAAAGAGAGATCAATGACAAAATTCTAAATCTGGAAATGTTGGAGGAGTTGGCCCCCCTGCCTGAGGATTAAATCAAAAGAAGAAACTCTTTGAAAGCTGAATTATGGAAAATGCTTGATGATGAGGAATTATATTTGCATAAAAGGTGCCATGAAACCTGGTTATTAAAAGGGGATAATAACACATATTTTTTCATAAAGTGGCCAATGGTAGAAAGAGAAAGCAAACAATCTTCTCTCTACAAGATGGGGAGAAGAGAATTACTGGGGATAAAAATCTCATCAATCATGTTACAAAGTACTATAAAGAGCTCTTTGGCCCTGACAGTGGGAATTCCATTGATGTGGAACATGATCTATGGCATACAGAAGAAAGGGTTTGTGACCAAGAGAACCTAGAGCTTGTGAAACCTTTTTCTGAAGAAGAAGTGAAATTGGCACTATCCCAAATGGAAAAAACAAGGTTGTAGGGCCAGATGGATTTCCAATTGAATTCTATCAGAAAAAATGGAATATCTTAAGGTGGATATGCTTGCCCTATTTCAAGACTTTCACAAAGGGGAAATGGATATCAGGAGGTTGAATTATGGAACTATAACCCTACTGCCTAAGGTGAAGGATGCATAAAAAATCTAGCAATATAGGCCTATTTGCTTATTGAACTATTTGTATAAATGGTTTACAAAAGTCATCACAATTCGATTGGAAGTAGTAGTAGGGAGGCTTATACACAGAAATCAGGCAACATTTTTTAGTGGTAGAAATATTATCGTCAATGTATTAGCATTGCATGAGATTCTTCATGATACAAAGAGGAGAGGTGATGTGGGGGTAGTTGTTAAACTGGACTTCGAAAAAGCATATGACATGGTGAATTAGGGTTTCTTGTTGAGATGTATGGAAGTTAGGGGGTTTAGCAGGACTTGGTGTGAATGGGTCAGCAAGGTGTTGAAGGATGACATTATGGTTGTAAGGCTTAATGAACAGATGAACCCATATTTCCAAAGTTGTATGAGGGTTAGGCAGGGTGACCCCCTTTCTCCCCTCCTATTTAACTTTGCAGCTGATTGTTTAATCGGGATGGTAATAAAGGCTCAACAAAATCTCTTGATTACTGGATTAGTAAGTCACTTGATCCCTAAAGGGGTGGCCATCTTGCAATATGCAGATGACACCATTGTGTGTCTAGAACATAACCTGGTAGGGGCTAGAAACATGAAAATGGCTGGGCTGAAAATTAATTTTGACAAAAGTGAGGTTTTGGTGATTGGTGGTGATAGTGAATTGGCTTTGGCCTGTGCAAATATATTTAACTGTAGAACCAATGAATTCCCTTTAAAATACTTTGGGGTCCCAATCTTAGCTAGAAGACTCCATGTTAGTGACTGGTCAAGGTTGGAAGAGAAATCTGCAGAAAAAAACTTGACATTTGGCAAAGAGGTAATATGTCCTATAGAGGGAGAATTATATTGATAAATGACAGCTTAACAAACTCTTCCATATATTATATGTCAATGTTTCTTTTGCATAAAACCATTGTCAAGAATTTGGAGAAACAAAGGAGGAAGTTGTTTTTGCAAGGTGGCAATAATAAGAAGAAGTATCATCTGATTAAATGGTCTAAGATTTGCAAAGACAAGAAAAAGAAGGCTTGGGGATAAAGGATTTAAGAAAGATGAATATCAGCTTGCTTTGTAAGTGGTGGTGGCTTTTGGAGAGTGAAGATGGGTTGTGGCAAGAGATTGTCAAGATAAAATATGTCCATGATACACCTGTGTGTTTGATTCAGCCTAGAATGTGTGACTCCCCATGTTGGAAAGACCTTATGAAGATATGACATATCTATTTAGCAGGGAGGGTATATGAAATCAACAATGGGAAACTAATTAGCTTTTGGTTGGATCCCTGGCTGGGAGATGAACCTATTTGCAAGAGATTTCCCATTGTTTTTGACCTGGCAGTGAACCAAAGTTGTTATGTGCATGAGATAGCAACTGCAGATTGGGTGATCTAATTTAAGATTAGGCTTCCCCCTATTATTAGAGACCAATGGTACAGACTTGCAACCCAGTTGAATGGGGTACATCTTGCAACCCAGTTGAATGGGGTATGTCTGAATAACAACAAGGACAGAGTGAGATGGAAATGGTCCCCAAGCAGAAAGTTCACAGTTAAGTTAGTTTACTTGCACCCAACAAGGGACGAATGTGGGCTGGCATATAGAGCTACTAGTTAATAACCCCACACGTTGCTACAGAAAGAGTAACACACAGTTTAAGAGAAAATTAAATATCGTATGAAGAATAGTAAATATTAGATATTTTTTAGTTAAACTTGTCTTAAGATGGCAGATAATTGATACAAATATGATTAGAATGGAAAAATAATAGATATAATTAGGGACAAAAATATAAATTTGTATAGACTACATCTTTATTTCTCTACAATTGACAGACTAATTTAGAAAAATATATTTTTCTAGAGTATTTAGGATTAATTTTCAATGGAGAAAGGTGTTGTGACATCAAATGATGTGGCATGCTTGCATGTTGAGACAATTTTCTAGAGATTTTTGAATTATTTTTCAATGTAGAAATGTGACGTAGTATGAGGTGATGTGGCATCCTCCTTGAATTTAAAGAATAATTTTTCAATAGAGAAATGTGATGTGACCTGAGGAGATTTTCTTGAATTTTTATAATTATTTTTAATAGAGAAATGTGATGTGGCATGAGGTGATGTGCCATGCTACTTGAATTTTTAGAATTATTTTAGATGATGTGGCATAAGGTGATGTGACATAATTCTTGAATTTTCAAAATATTTTTCAATGGAGAAAGATGACATGATATGAGATGATGTGACATACTTGCATGTTAAAAGAATTAAAATCAATGACTTGTAGTGGGTCATGAAAATATAAGTATATAGGGTATGGAAGGCAAAAATTCCCCAGAAAATTAAAATTTTCATGTGGGTGGTGGCTTTGAAAGCGATTCTAACAAAAGATAACATGATATCTAGAAATTGGCAGGGTGATCCACCTTGTTACTTATGTGGGAACATTGAATCAGTGGACCATCTGCTTTTTCAACGCCCTATTTCCAAAGTAGTCTGGGAAGTGCTTGGTATATGTTTTAAGCAGAGGGACAGACCGAGCTCCTATGAGGAGTTCTGGCCATGGATCAAGAGAGCTCCCCTTGGGGGGGGGGATGTATATATGTTGGGGCTTGCAACGGTGTGCTGAGCTACTTGGACTACATGGCTTTGAAAAAAAGGAATGCAAAGACTCTTGTGAAATTATTTTCTTAGCTTGTTTGTTCATGCGATATTGGTCAGACCTTTACTCAGGTGTTAGGCAAGAGATGATCGAGAAGGGGGTCCAGACGATGATTAGGGTGGCCATGAGGATCCTGGACAAGAAGCCACCTGCTCCGGCATTGAGACTGATGTTGATTGAGGGTGATGCAACAGATGATGAGCAAGACATGGAGGAGGACCTGGATGATCAGCCTGCAGCTTGATGCAATGCTAGAAGGGCAGAAGAGGGCTGTGGAAACTGTGTTTGCGCTTGTGGTAGTTCTGCTTGTAATATAAATGTTCAGTAGTTTTAGTGGCGATGGTTGTTTTTGTTGTCCCCCCCCCTCCCCCGCCGTTGCCCTGAATCAGGGGAATGTGTGAGGGGTGTGTGATGGCAACTGATGCTGCGCGGGTCTGTGGACCAGACATGTAACTAACCAAAACTATGCACTCATTGACCCCCGCTCTATGTGGAGTGGGGTTTCCCTTGTTCAAAAATATATATATATTCAAATCTCAGATTTATCATGAGTGTTGTATTTATGACTAATTATTTTTTTAGTGGTAGGCAACATCATGTCGATAGCGAGGCACCCTTGGTGATGGTGACTTCGTAAATCTCAAGATCAACAGGTCCAGTCTTTCAAAAGTGTTCATATGGGTAGGATATGCATGCGTGTGTTTATAGGGTGAGTGCTTAAGTGTGTATGAGTATCTATGTCTATACTGTGTTTTTCAAAAAAAAATGATTCAAGAAGCACTTATGACTTCACATATTGGCAAGGGCGGAGAAGTATTTTGTTGTTGCTAATAATCAATGATGCTACAAGTTCCAATTTTTGTTCGCATTTTTACTACTTCCTCAGGATTTAAATTGTTGTTGTAATTGATTTTTTGAGTTATAGTTGATTATTCATTTTATTAAAAATTAAAAATTATCATATATTTTATTATGCTTTGATTTATGAATAAAATATTTTGAAATATGACTTATAATTTTATATATTAGAATTAATATTTTGAATAAGACGAATGGTCAAACATGACACAAAAAATCAACGGGGACAACATTTTAAATCCAAGGAGTATGCCAATATTATTATTTTTTTGTTTTTATGTTTGGATTACGTGTTCTCTATTGTGGTGGCGATAGTTATGATGGGTTGGCTACTAATCTAATAAAAATTGTAACTAATAATAGAGAAGAGGTAGAATTAAAATAAACAATCTTTTTGTTAAAAAAAGTAGAATAAATTTCTTTTAAACTTATTTTCTCAAATACTATAAAATTATTTTAATATAATAAAAGTGCTTTTTGTCTACCATAAAGTCTAGACTTATCAACTCTAACTATATAGACAAGACCTTGTAAGAGTTATTTAAACTAATTTTTTAGCATGCAAGATATCCACATCAGCATCCAATCATGTCATGCCACATCAGCATCAAAGCCACATCATTTTGCATAATAACAAAACTTTAAAATAGTTTATCTCACTTATATAATATTTATTTAAAATTCTATTTTCACTGTTTTGTTCTACACGATGAGATGAATAAAAATAGATCTCAATTGCATATGTTTAAAAAATGAAATTAACTCATCGTTGCCTTAAATCTTCAACATCCATTTATAGCAACTGAATTGACCACATGGATTTTCTTCATTTTTGGCTTACTAAGATTCGCGTCAGCCCAACTGACGTCGCCTCCTCTCTTTCCCCTCCCCGATGTCGCCTCTCCTCCGGTCGACGTCACCACGTCGTCGTGCCATGTCACGCTTCCTTCTCATCGAGGCAAGACGAGCTCACTGCCTCTGCTTCATCTTCGAGTAATACTTCATCCCATCTCCTCCCCTCTTGAGTCAAAACTGAAGTATTGAATCCGCACAACCGCTGCCGGTCACCCTTCCCAGACCACACTACTCCCACACTCCACTACTATAAAAAGGTCATCTCAACCTTGGTCATTCTCCTCACCACTCAATCACGTCTCCATTTTGCCTCCTCTCTAACCAAAGTGCCACGCCATCGGAGCTCCACCCGATGTCGTAATTCTCTTTCACCGCCGTCCCATGCCCATCGTCACTCCACACAACGATATCCACAGTGATAAAGTAGTCGACCCTCTTTCGCTTTCTGAATAGTTTATCGACATGTGAATTCATGTAAAAAGATATTTTAAAATTTGACAGCATCACGCAAGGTTATCAACTAGTAATATTGAAATGTGTTTTGACGATGACTTTTAATGTCCAAACATGAGTGGATAGGGAGAGGTAAAGATTGCTCCAAAAATAACTAGCCGTTTTTTAAATGAATCGAATATTAGTCAATTTACCACTTTAATGCATCTGGATTCCTCATGTCTACCTCAATAACTTATTGGTGATATAGCCGTTTTATATTCTACTTTACCTTATTTCTTACGTTTGCTTCAATATTCTCTTGCGTAAGTGTAATTGTGTAAATGGACTTTTAGTCTTGTATCTAAAATAAAGATTAGAGCAAGTGGAGAGAGTAGTTTGGATGCAAGAATATCGTGGTGATGATAACTATTATAGATCGGCTTTGGTTTGTTGCAGGTGTTACAACACATATGTTAGTGATCAGGCATGGGCTGGCAACCGCCAGACCAGCAACCACCGTGCCCGCGCATCACCTAGCGCGCCCTCGCTGAACTGCCATGACCGTATACCGCCGCACCCCCTCGAGAGGCCACCTCACATGTATAAAAGCAAAGGGAATGAATGAATAAAGATTACATGTTCAATTACTTCTTTGTCTCTCAAATTCTACTCCAACATGTTATCTCTATGAGCATCTCAAGCAAGAACAGAGAGATTGATAGAGAAGATCGCACGGTAAGATGCCAGGACAAGGGCTTACCGATCTGGTTCTGACACTGATCCACACGGTCGCTGGCCCACGCAACCACCACCGTGGTCATCGTGGTGGTCGGTGTCACCGCTACCTTCGGCCATGCCACCCCGCCGAGTGTTGGAGCGGCCCCGTCCCCTTCCCATGACCGGTCAGCGTACCAGCCGATGGAGCCCTCGAACCCCGACACCTCTCCATGGGGTCGTCACCGTTTGCA
>VSTD030002463.1:0-11802 GCA_008808055.3 Sporobolus alterniflorus
GCATATTTGACATAATTTGGTTCATAATTAAGCTTTTCATATTGTTTTCTTTGTTGGGTTTGTGTGATAATGTTATATCTTAAATTTGACGGAATGTTTTCCTTTGGTTCGACACGACGGTAGTTTTCTGCTCTTTAGTCATGAAAAGCATTTAATATTATTTATGTTCTTCATGACTTCTTATACTGAATATATGTGCTGCACATATTTTTATCTGTTATTATTCCTCTGTGACCATTATGGATTGAATACATTTAATTCTTATTAACATAAAATAAAAGAAACTTTTTGAGCATGACTTGCTATTGTCTAATTCGTCTAATTCTATAAGGGAAATTCCTTATTAGCCATAGTTTCTTATCAACCACTGAAAAATTTGGACTTCCTTACCTTACCAGCCATGGATCTTAACTTTCTTTCTTTATAACCATCTCTGTTACTTCTGTAATTCTGTTTGGCATACAAATTACAATTTTAATGCCATCTTGATGCTGCTATAATTTTGAGCCAAATCGAATCAGGAAGCAGTTCCAGCTGAAGATTTGGCATATATTCCTTTAATTCATTTGAATTTGTAAACTCTGAACATACATTTGATCTGATCATATTTTTTTCATCTTCCCTTTGTTGTCCTGCAGTGGTTATGTCTTTGCAGTTAGTATTCAACGAGTTCAACTGCTATTTCAAGTTCTTAATGTAAAACGATTTCACCATCAGCAACAGCAGCAGCAAACTCAGAACACAGCAAAGGAAGAGCTAGCAACATCTGATATAAATGAAATATGTGACTATTTTAGTAGACGAGTTGCCTGTGAACCATACGATGCTTCTAGGGTTGCTTCTTTCATCACTTTGCTTACATTGCCTATTTCAGTTCTAAGAGAATTCATAAAGTTATTTGCATGGAAGAAAACTCAGTCACAAAGTCATGGGGAAATTTCTAGCCAGCAGAGGTCTCGGGTTGAACTGTGTTTGGAAAAGCATCAGGGGTCAGTTTCAGATGATTGTTCTGAGAGTTCACCACCATCGAAGAGCAACATTAAACATGACAGAGTCAACCATTCAGTAGAGTTTTTCCTGATTTTTATACTCAATCATGCTCTTATGCGTCCTTTGAATGTGTCTGGTGGAGCTTCCTGGTTGCCGTCTTGTGTATCAGTAAAACTCAGATACACCTTTGGGGACAGTGGTCACATATCAATCCTTGCAATGGAGGGGAGCCATGGTGGTAAAGCTTGCTGGCTGCGTTATGAAGATTGGGAAAGATGCAAGCAAACGGTTGCCAGAGCAGTGGAAACTTTAAATGGTTCTGCTACTGGTGATTCAGGCCAGGGAAGATTGCGAATGGTTGCAGAGCTGATCCATAAGCAACTACTGCTTTCCCTACAGCAGCTAAGAGATGGCCCCCTTTCTTCTGGTTCTAATATATCATGACATTTCTACTTATGCAACAACTGTTAGGTTAGATATATGTTTGGTCATTTTTTCTTCTTTCTTGCCACCAAAAGGGTCTAAATGTGCTTGACAGTGGGTGGTACAGGGTCTTCTGCCAAAGGATTTTGTGATGTACGCCTCTTGTAGCTGAGGAACATCGTATAATTTTGTACGTAAATATTGTTAACCTCTAGCTTTGCATGCTGCTGACCAAGCTCATGGAGGACGTTGTAGGCTGGATAAGGCAGTTTGATACGCTTCTCATCTGCTAAACTCATCAGTAACTAGGAACTGAGGCATTGGTGGTCATCTTGGATCCGTGCTCTTCAGAATGTTCTGATAATGTGAGGAGTGTGGCACTGAAAATCTTGATCATTTCATATGGCATTAGCATGAGGTCAATCAAAGAACTTTATTGGAAAGTAATCCTAATATGAATTGAGGGGGTGGAATTTTACATAGGTTTTTGAAAGGTCACTGTTGATGTCTCGTGCATTTTTTATTAGAGTTCGTGGAGTTTGCTTATGAAGGTGGCTGATGATGCCTGATGCATTTTACATAGGTTTAGGAAGGATGATGCGTGCTATAGCTGACGGGAGAGTGTACAATAGATGTAATGTTGTTACTTTAAACTGACATTGTGTTCATTTCTATAACAATAAGTCTTGGGAGGTTATGACGGGATTGGTGAAGGGTCGTCCTATCTCGTGATAGGGTGAGCGCTATTGTCTTCCTCGCGACCGTGCCCTGGCTCCTCCGCTCCTATGAGCCTCTAGGCTCCTCTGCTCCTTTGATGGCTTGCCTTCAGGCTCCTCTGACATCTTTGCCCCCCTTCCTTGATGGCATGCCTTCAGGCTCTTTTGACAGCTTTGCCCCCTCTGGTGGCTTGCTCGTGGCCAAGACGGTGTCATCACCACCTTACTGCTGGTCGTTAATCTGTTGCTCGGCACGGTGCCCTCTCCCTCTTGAATCCAGCTCCCCGGGAGGAGTCTAACCCCCATGACAAGTCACGTGGAACAGTCCCGATTGGTGAAGCAAATGCTCATTCAAAAAAAGAAAAAGGAAATCATTTCATTGAAACAAAAACTGTCTTTAGGCTATTATTCCATGATAAATATTTTCCAGGAGTTAAAAACTTGCCAACGGCTGCTGCTGTTTCCTCAGCTCACAGCCAACAGTCCGGGAGGCCGATGTTCTGGAACTTGAAGGTGCAATCGTCGGAGTGCTGAGCACGATCTTCCGTTCTGGTCGAATGTGATCTCGTCAGACTGCTCCTCGTTGATTACGTCACACCCTGCACCACTGCCGCGGTGCTCTCGAGGAGGCCTGATGGCGTGCAACCGCTCGTCGACGCGCTCGGAACCACACTCACACAGACTAGTACACGTTGAACACCTGGAAGAGCTTTTGCGCTGCGAACAACTTACAACATTTTCTGGTTTTCTCCTTGCTTTATTATGCAACAACTTACAAGCTTTTGTGCTTGCTCCTAGCTGAGTAAACATGGGTACAAATCAGGATCGTGACCACGTCCAGCGCTCAGTGTGATCGAGACCCGTGAGGGTTGAATCCTGATTTTTTGGCGGAGACGAAGGATAACTTGATTGGGGAAGAGAGTCAATATTTATGGCCTGACTATAATTGTCTAGGGATGCTGCACTTAGCGACCGATACATCAACTTTCGTGATCAACGTGATCTTGTGGAGTACGATAACCCAGCCACGAGGGCACCTGTCCTGCAAGCAATCGAAGAACTAGTAAGAATAAGTAGAACAAGCACTGAATTGCGATATGAATATGAAGTGTACTAGCTGAAAACACAATAAGGTTGAGGTTCTGAAAACCGGAGACGGACAGTTTAGCCAACAACACGTCGCTGGCCGAAATAGCGAGAGCTAAATCTAATCAATAAAACCTGAGTATTTCTAATGACGGCGGCTAGGTTTTATAGGTGTGGGAGGACGACCTCAGGGAGGCTGGGTCATGCTCTAACCCTAGGACATATCCGAATTGGACTCAACATGATACATGACCCAATGGGTCAAAATAAGGTATTGCAGCACCGTTGATAGAAAAAGATCTCTACACCAAAATAATGATTGCGGTTGACTCTGACATGATATGGACTTGAGGTTTGATGCATATGAAAGTAGACTCCAGGAGCTTTCTAGAAAGTATTTTCACGCATGAATCCAAGTCCATACGTGGTCGGGGCGACCGTCACAAGCTGCTGCTGTTCTAGAATCCGAATGTCGCCGGTGCGAATGCGACTCCGTTTTGTTCTTGTCCGTCGTTCCTGAGCAGCAAAATAGAATACACATTTTCATTATCTAAATAAGATGAATAAGAAGTTAGGAACGAGGATACCTGATTATTTAGTTGGCGCGCACAAGCCCGAGTAATCGGATCAGAAATCTGATTATGTGTAGGTGTGGTTGTATCGCTGGTGTTGATGTCCACATCACAGTGCGTGGCCCTGACCTGGTGCCACAAGCATGACTCACGATACCCTTGGCGTGCACGGCAACCACAACCTGAGCTCGCGCGCGCATGCAGAACTAATTCTAGAATTAAAGAAACTAAACAAAGCAAGTAAATTTGCATCCAAGTACTGAACGGGTCAGGCTTAACTAACAATTCTCCCCTAAGCCTGACCCTAATGATTCACCTTGACAATGTCGATTCTTGTTCAGAGTTCAACATAATGATCCCGCCCAAGTGACTTCGTGAAGATATCAGCCAACTGATTATTGGTGTTAATATGCTCCACTTTCACCCTATCTTCCTCCACGCATTGCCTGATAAAGTGGTACTTAATGTCGATATGCTTACTGCGGTCATGCAAAACATGATTTTTGCTCAGTTGTATAGCTGACTGGTTGTCAATCTTCAGTGTGAATGGACCGGCTTCTTCCTCCCCCTTGAACTCAGCTAGGAGCCTCGCAAGCCACATCCCATGACACGCTGCTGTTGTGGCCGTGAAGTACTCTGCTTCGCAACTCGACAAGGCCGGACTGCCAAGTGATCAAGTTGCCATCCAAGAAGAACAGGACTCCAGTGGTGCTTTTGCTCGTGTCTATGTCTCCAGCTAGATCGCTATCACTATAGCCAATCAGCTCACGAGTTCCTTCCTTCCTTCTATAGTGACACCCCAGATCAATTGTCCCTGCAATTTACCTTAGCACTCTCTTCACGGCAGAAGGTGATCAGTTGTGAGTTTCTCCATAAACCTGCTAACATACCCACAAGCATATGTTATATCCGGCCTTGTGTTCACCCGATACCTCAAAGCACCCGCAATTCTTCTATATTGAGTTGCATCATCAAGAGGGACTGTGCTAGACTTACTCAATTTCAGTCTGACTCTCCATGGGGGTATGACTTGGGTTGCATCCCTCCATACTTGTTGTAGCTAGTATCTTCCGGGCATACTCCCTCTGACTCACCCAGATGCCTGTCTCTCCTTGACTCACCTCCAATCCGAGGTAGTAACGAAGAAGCCCAAGATTTGCCATTTGAAAGGTACTCTTCGTTTCTTCTTTGAACTGCTTGAGCTCACTCTTGTCACTGCCCGTGATCACGTATACACCAACAATGAGTCGGTGCAGCTGTGATCGGCCTCCTCCGTGCATGTACACTGCATGCTCTAACTCACCACGATGAATGCTGAGCGCCACAAGAGCTGCATCCAGTTTAGCGTACCATGCCCAAGGGGCTTGTCGAAGCCTGTAGAGCGCCTTTGATAGGGGCAGCACCTTGTTCTCTTCCCCGGCAACAATGAATCCCAATGGGTGTGAGACGTAGACTTCTTGCAATTCATTATTGAGGAACACCGATTTCACATCCATGTCATGAATCGGCTATCCTTGTCCCACCACATAGGCCAGCAAGAGTCGCACAGACTCAAGCTGCGCCACTGGAGCGAAAACTTCATTGAAGTCCACTCCATGTTCCTGCACATATCCTTTCACCACGAGCCACGCTTTGTACTTGGTGATGACGCCAATCGCATCCTTCTTTGTCTTGAAGACCCATTTCAGGCCGATCAGACGATGGCCGAGCGGCGCCTCGACTAGCTCCCATGCCCCATTCGCCTCTATAGACGTCATCTCATCAAGCATGGCCTTGCGCCAGCACTCATGAGCCTGTGCCTCCTGGAACGATGCCAGATCTTTAGTGCTCACCACTAGTAGTTCCGTGCTGTGCTCACGCTAAGTGAGCCCCAGCACTGGCTCCGCCTCCATGATGCTCTGTAGTGTGCGAAACTGTAGTGGCACTACCTCGTCATGGTCCACATCTAGCATTAGATCCGTCTTTGCTAGTGGTGATATGTGCATGACCGTTGGCCCCGGTGCGACTTGGACACCAATCGGCGATGCGGTATGTGGCGACACCCTTGCCCCGGTGATGCCACAAGCGTTCCATCCTTAGGTGGTGCAGCCCATCCACCATGGTGCGTGATCACCACCTCGGGGTGATTGGCCTAAATGTACTTGACTATTAACTAGCTGTCGACCTTGTTGTCCTCCTAGCACCACTTCGCCTCTTCATTGAACACGACATCTCACGTGATGAATACGCGCTTTGTCACCGGATCGTACGCTTGATACGCCATCGAGCCTGCTTCATAGCCCACAAAGATCATGGGCTTGCTCCTGTCCTCGAGCTTCTGAAGATGAGGCCGCATGTTCTTCACATAAGCAACACACCCGAAGGTGTGCAGGTGGTTAACAGACGATGTGCTACCCGTCCACAACTCGTATGGCATCTTGTTGTCGATGCCCTTGGATGTTGACTGGTTGAGGATGTACACAGCCGTGGCCACCACCTCCCTCCAGAACGTGCCAGGGAGATCTTTAACCTTGAGCATACTCCGTGCCACCCCCACCACAATTTGGTTCCTGCGTTCAATGACACCATTCTGTGGGGGTGAGTATGACACGGTCAATTGACATTGCACGCCTAGCTCCGTGAAGTACTCCTTGAAGTGGCTTGCCATGAATTCGCCCCTGCGATCGGTACGTAGGGCGCACAATTGTTTGCCACTCTTCCACTCGGCAGCTGCTTGGGCATTCTTGATGGCTGTCGACGCACCGTCCTTGGTGGGAAACAACACCACCCACATGTATCTACTATAATAAATGACGAGCTAGAGAAAGAAGTGATTCCCTCTTGGTGTCACCAGAGAGATAAGGCCACACACATCCCCATGTACAAGCTCCAGTGACTCCATTGTACGTCAGAGCGCCTGGTGTGGGAACAACATCCATTGATGCTTACCGGCAAGGCATGCCTCACAGACCTTTCCCACTTATGACAAGACCGGGATGTCGTGCACCAGCCCTTCTCACCCCATCTTCCGCAGCGACTCAAAGTTGATGTGGCTGAACCATGAGTGCAATCTCTAGGCATATTTTCCCCCACACGCTGCCAGGCAGACCGGCTGTGTAATGGTGATGTCGAGGACGTACAGCTGCCTGACACTGTGACCGATTTTTGCCAACAGCCACATCTTCTCATAGCAGATCCTCATGACCCCATGCTCGATGTGGATCTGGAACCTGTCCTTGTCCAGTTGGCCACAACTGACGATGCTGGCAGTGAGGCATAGGATGTAGTAGGTGTTGGCGAGGGTCAGGTGCTCCCCGCTCTTGCACGCAAAGAGAATGGTGCCACATCCTTTGATCCACACCACAGAGCCATCGCCAAACCACACCGTGCCGACGACGTCGGTGTCGAGGTCAACAAAGACCTCTCTTATGCCAGTCATATGGTTGGAGGGCTCCATGTCAAAGATCAATTGCTTGGGGTCCCGTTCTCTAGCATCTCCTAGCACCATGAACACCTCCTCCTCCGCCATCAAACTGCCATCGCTTGCGCCACCAGTGGGTCGAGATTTGGGGATGAAATCTCAGTGTGGGCCAACATCAGAGTTGGCTCATCATCCTCAGCCATATGGGCTTGTTCCTCTCGCATGGGCCGACTACGACACTCCCTGGCCTAGTGCCCAGTTTTGCCATAGCTATGGCACTTGTCCTTCCCACGAGTCCCCCGCAGCCTAGACCGGTCACCACTAGAATATGAGGTCGCTCTAGACTTGCTCTTGCCGCCGCACCCTTTGCCGTGGCCATCAGAGTTGCCGCTGTGATAGTTTCCCTCCTGCTCCTTCTGCTTGTACTTTTCAAGCCACTGCTCCTCCGTGAGATAAAGCTTCTCCTAGTCACAGTTGCCAGCAGCGTTGTCCTCCTCGACAGCCTTCAATCTCACCGTGACCAGCTCCAAAGACAAGGTGCTAATGTCAAGATGGGTTTCGATGGAAACTACTAGTTGGTAGTACCTCGATCGAGCGATGCACAGGTACTTGGTGATGATCTTGTCATCTAGGTCGGGATCACCCAAGGTTGCCAACTGGTTCATCATGCTTGTCAGATGCATGGTGAAGTCTTCCACCGACTCCCCATCGCAGAACGCTAGTTGCTTGTAATCTCACCGGAGCTTCTACGCGCTCGCCTTGCAGAGACACTCTCCCCTGATCCTAATCGTCTTGATGCTTTCCCAAGACTCCTTCGCTGACATCTAGGTCACAAGGGTGGAAATCATCTCAGGTGGCACCGCACTGCAAATGGCGTCGAGAGCCATGCGGTCAACCTGGAAGTCGACATTGCCTGGATTGACCATCGCCCAAAGCAGTCGTGCTTCTAGCTTGATCTTCATCAGCATCGTCCAGTCATTGTAGTTGGTATTCATTAGCAGTGGGTAGTTCATAAGGCCTGCCGACGCCACCTTCTCCACCACCTATTCCACCATCGTGTGTTTGCTGCCACTTCGTCCTCTGCGTGGCTTGCGCGACAGATAGCGACCACGACAACCATCGCGTGGTGGAGTCTTCGACGCATTGCCCGCCATTGCTCAGCAAGCGACCTTGGCTTTGGTACCAATTGTTGGACCTCAACAATGAACAATGGTGAGCAACCGCATGTTGACGCACTCAGAACCACTCACACAGACTAGAACACGATGAACACCTGGATGAGTTTTTGTGCTGCGAACAACTTACAACCTTTTCTGGTTTTCTCCTTGCTTTATTATACAACAACTGAAGAGTTGTAACAAGCCTGATTTTAAGAATGTCATTTGATCTCTAATCGTCGTGTTAACCTTTGAATCAAATCAAATTCTGAAATTTCCTTTGAATTCAAATCCATTTTAAGGCCAAATATGTTTTTGAATTTTTATTCATAATCTGCTGCGATCTAGCTCAAGTGGTCAACATGAAAGTTGCTCCAAATGTCCTAAGCTACCTCCACAAAATATTCATATTTTTCTGACGCTCCTAAGTATTTTTCCTGGAAATTATTCTACATCTGTGTTTACTGGAAAATGGTTAAAGAAAATATGGTTTATTAAACCTTCCTTGGGCCCAACTATCAGCCAGGCTACGACCACCGCCGTGCACCCGCTGCAGGCCCACCTGGCGGCCACCGCCTCTCATGCTGGCCCTTTCTCCACAATCTATCGGCGCTGGCACTACATGCGCTCGCACCCCGCTGCACGGATCCCAGCCGCGTCGCGCCCAGCAAGCCAATCCTCGGCGCCTGTCCATGGCCCCCACACATGCCTTGCCGCACACGTCTTTTTGCGCTGGGATGCCCTCTCCCATGTCGGTCCTGCACCTGCCACCTGGGCACGCTGCCGCCACCTCCATTGGTCGTTGCCACGGCGTCACCATGTCACCCGCATGGACAAGAGGCTTCAGACAAACCCACCGCCTAGTCGCACGGTATCCAAGGTCGTCCTGCATGAGCCAGCCACTCGAAGGCCATCTTGCTCTATCACGCCCGCTCCCACTGGCCAGCCACGGCGGTATCGACTCGGAGCCGTGCGCCAATTCGCCGACCACCCGCCCAACCGGTCGTGTCCAAAATCCCCTGTCATCGATCATTAGTCCGCCCCAGTAAGCTATCGCTGCCATGCGCACCTCTATTTCCGCCGCACCGCTGGTGCCAGGCTCCCTCACGCTGTATTCATCCTCGTGTGCAGGCCCTCGAGCTCCACCTCACCGTGGAGGAGCTCCCTGAGCCGCTGGTGCCACCCCACCCTCACCGGGGTGCCATCGTGCCATGCTGCTCCACCGCCGATCTCCTCCCCTTGGTGAGCCACCTCGTAAGCGCCGCCCCATCCTCTTTCTTCATGCGTGGCGCACTCGTGGCGTTCCCCCGATCATGCAGGATCTCCCGAAGCTGCCATCTACCTCCCTAACCACCGCTCATGCATCGGAAAGCCATCAGCCACCGGTGAAGCTACCCTTTCATCGCCGACCGTCGTCCGTGCCCACCGGTCCTCAAGACCTTGTCGGGTAGTCGCAGCCTGGGCCCAGGCACCCCGTGGTGTGAACATGTTTGTCGGGAAGCCGTCATTTGCTCACCGTTGGCCACGCCACTGTGGTGGCCGCGAGCATGCTTTGTGCACCGGGAGCGCGTCCTGGCGGTGCGCTGGTGTCGCGTGTCTCCTGGGCCAGCTGGCTGTAATGGGCCGTATGGACCAGGCTGGCTTGGCCGCTATGCAGCCGGGCCTCGGCCACTGCTAGTCTAGTCCGAGCAGACCATTTTCGCCACAGAGGCCAGGCTACCTTGACTGTTTCGGCCCGTGGCACGGAGGCGAGTCCAAATTGTTTCTGAATTTTTTGAATTGCTTTAAACTATCTCAAACTTTGAAAATTCATATCTTTTTGAATATTTGTCCAAAAATCATGAAACCAATTTCTGTATTCTTATAAATTGTAGATATGTGCAAGACAAATATAAAACCTAGTAGTAACCCTTAAATGGAATAGTTTAGATTAAATCTTGTTCAATTCATTTATTAAATCATCATCGCATGTAGGAATCATCGTCGTGAAGGTTCTGCATCAAGAAGAAAGCTGTTGCAGCAGAGCTTGGGGGACAACCTCATGAAGAGTCCTGGATGCTATCTTTTTCTTTGTGCAAGCCAAGCCCTAGTGCATATAGTACCTATAGAAATGCAATATTGTTTCTTGCTTTATTTATCTATGCATGTGTTGATTGCGCATTACGTATAGGGTTCTTGGATGATGAAGTAATATGTTGCATGATAGTACCCTTCTGTATATTATCCTTGTTGTAGTAGTATTTATGTTTATGACTAGATGCGCTATGCTTAGTTGATAGCCACCGGTAGAAGACGAGTGGTAGGTCCTACTTGTAGGTAGAACCTTTCTTTCATAAACTAGAAGGATTTATGGTTATGATGAGTAGAGGCTATTTTTATGTTCATGTATATTGTTGTGATCGGACGGGACAAATAGGAAAAAGTGGATCACTCAGAAGGAAAGGGTGTGGAGAGGGCCGTGGCTATTATGAGGTTCCATGGTGGTAGCACTCGTTTGTGTCAATTAAGGACCACGTTGTTTTGGCCCTGATGGACAAGCTTTGATTTGTACTGACCGCATGTCAGGTTTATGGGGGCCCGGTAAACCTAGTAGTCCAGTAACTACTTTATCGAATCGACCCTCCCTGTTTCAAGGTGGTTTGTTGGAGGGAGAATGAGGCAGCCCAGGATGACGGCCAGGCCGGACGATCGCTGGGGGTGAAGACTTCATCCTGAGAGTAGGGGCCTAGTTTCTACTTAATAGGGACTTCACAGACGGTTGTCGTACGTGAGATCCGAGAGGCCAAACGTATGATGTGTTGGTCAAGTTCTTCCCCTGCAGGGTATACACTGATTCGAATCACCGTGACACTCTCAGATATGAGTGACCACTTGTCGTTGCTGTCATTTTATAGTATGTTTTGTTATATTGGATGGATGTTTTAGAGGATGATTAGGGTTATGTTTATCATGATAATTACTGCATTACTTTAATAATGTTGTTAATTAACTTGATGATGCTTGCTTATGCATGTTATAGCTTGTAGGTGCAAACCCAATATCCTGACTTAATTAAAATGACTAAAATATTGAAAGTAAGGATTATCTGCTAGTCACCGTGTCCTTAGCTCGTCAAATCCTAATGCCTTACATATCTAGGAGTCAGCTATTCATGGTTACATTGACGGGTCAGTCTTGCTGAGACTTTGCCTTATTGATCTAACTGTGTGTAGGTAGTTCTTCTCTCTCTTTCGGTGATGCCGAGGACGATTAGTAGTGAGAGGTCCAGATTTGACGGTTGGACCACGTACTGGGAGACCCCGTAGGTGTTGATGGCTTCTGAGGGTGGCATCTTAGGGTAAAGTGTTGCTCTTGTATCACCGAGTATATCGCTTCCGCATCTACATGTAATTTACGCTGCAAAATTTTGTTGTATCGAAACTTGAACCAAAATTATAATATTTTATATTCAAACCAAT
>VSTD030002464.1:0-11799 GCA_008808055.3 Sporobolus alterniflorus
ATCAACAAAACATGTTGGTGCTTTCTTCCAATTAGAAAATCCATTATTTGTGAATGCATCAAAACCAAAATTTTCTTATCTTTGTTGTTTGAAAATATAACAACAAAAGCAGAAGGCAACATCTTTGGCAACACTATACCCCAACCAATTAAAGTTCTTGAACCATGAATCATGAAAACTTCTTAGTCAATCTCCTATCTTCTTTTTAGGATATGTATGACAAATTGGTTGGCATGGACCTCTTAACAAGTACTCTCTTCTAACAGTGTCTCTAATGTTGACAGCATATTCATCGATTGGTTTCCTAAGACCAGGATCAACAACTATGTTGAATACTTGCTCAGAAGTTGGAGTTTCTTGTTGTTGAGAAGTATCCCCTTCTTCTCCTACAGCTTCAGTGGCAGGTTCAGGCTCAATTGTAATTTCTTCAGCAACATTAGTACTAGCTGTGCTTGCAACTGTTCGTTCCAGATTTAGGTTCAAATCTGGTTGAACCGTAGGTGTAACCAGTGTTAACGCCGAGGAATAAAAGGATGTCAATGTCCTAGGTCTCTTCTTCATCCTCCAATCTACATCAATAAAAAGTTTAACAACTTCTACTTTCAAATATCAAGCACAAAAAAATTGAAGTGTTCATGTCTGACCTGCTACTCCTGATGCAGAGGGGAGGTGATTAGGGGATGAATAGGTAGTTGACAGGAGGCAAGCAGCCAAGCACCGAGGGTCAGAGGCGACGAGGCGAGCAGGCATGGAGCCACAAAGGCAGGCAGGGCGGAGGAGGGGGCTGAGGGAGAACGCTGCAGTGGCGGCTGGTGCCTAGTGCCTGGGAGGCGGAGATGTGGAGTGGGAGACTAGAAGTCCGACTCCCTAGTCAAAAAAAATTTGGCCTGTGACCGGGGTCGTGGCCCCTGGCCTGGGTCCGCCCCTGGCTGCACGAAGCCATGCCGCCATGCCCTTCTCCGCGTCATCACCACCCTATGCAACATCGTGTGCCTAGGTGTCATCCGCGCGCCCCGGAGCTCGCCTCATGCCGTTGTCGGCATCAACGTCTCCTCCGACCGGTGAGGTCCCTTCCTCCCCCATCGCATACCGCGTTGCAGCAATCCCACTGCCGGCCAAGCGTCACCACGCACCGGCAACCTCATCCTGGCCGCCAATGGCGTGGTGCGTCGTCGGTCTGTCGAGCGCGGCTCGTGCACGGCCCAGCTGCCTCAGCCTGTGAGCCTGCCTCACAACCCAGCACGTCGGCCCAGTGCCAGCGGCTAGTGTGGGCAAAATCCACCAGTCGGCCTATTGAGTTCTGGACGAGCAATAGGCCTGCGACCCTTTCAGCCCAGTTGCCTCTTTCAAGCTGTAACTCAAATTCAATTTCCAGTTCCATTTCAAACTACAATGACCTTCTGAAATTCATAGAATTTGACACTTTGTCCAAAATTTATGAAACAAATTTTGTTGGGAATCTTTTAATGTAATCTACCAAATAAAAATTAGAAACCTAGTTACTTTATGTCGCAAGTTGTTAATTATCAATTAGGGGTGAAACTTGGTTAATCAAGGTTAATTCATAATTAAATATTTAGAAGTCAATAAATTATGAAATCTTGTCCAAAATTTGATCTTCACCTCCCAATCTTGGCAACAATGTTATCATCCCCTGTTTTTGAAGGTTAGCTATGCTAATGTCCTCTTTTAACCTTGGTTAAGTTACAACTTAAGTAATTGAGGTGATTACTCTTTGTCATGTCAAGATTTCGACATGACCCATTCTAAGAGCCATTCTAAACCTAGAGAACACCTTCACATCTTTCCCTCACCATCCTGACAATATAGAATCATACCACCTTCCATGATCTTGTGCTAAGTTAAAGGTTGAACCTTTAGTTAAGTTGCTTACAAAACTTTCCTTGTTTCTTTTGAAAGTTTAAACCTAAGTGGCAAATGAAGTTAATCTTATAAGCTATTCTTTAAGTAACATAAAAAGTGGTAAGTCATGTTGATGATTACTTGCTTACCCTTATTGCTTATCACTAATACTCATGCCTAACATACTGTATAGGTTCTAACATCGAGCGCGAGCATGTAGCATTTGGGGGACAACCTACGTGAAGCTTCCTCGATACTAACCCTCCTTCCCTTGAGCAAGGCAAGCATCAATTGCATAACCTTCTATAGGTTTTTGCTTTGTAATCTTTACTTTATGCAATGGTTGTGTGTTTACATTTAGGAGTTCAATAGAACCTAGTTGCATCATGAACTTCCTTACATGAATACCTTGTTTTACCCCTACGATGGAAATAGAACGATAGAATGGCTATGCTTAGTAATATAGGCCATCGGTAGAAGCCGAGTGGTTGATAGCCGCTCGTGATAGAGCCCCTTCTCAGGATAGTAGTTCTATGTGGTTTATGTTAGCGATCGGTTTTGTGGCTCTATGTGAGACTAGTTCTATGTGGTTTATGTTAGCGGTCGGTTTTGTGGCTCTATGTGAGACCGGGCGGGGCAACTAGGGAAAAGTAGAGAATACCAGATGAGAAGAGTGAGAGTGGTCTGTTTTTATGTTCAGGGCATCAAGGGTGGTAGCCTCCGCCTGTGTCGATTGAGGACCAATCGTCTGGCCCTAGTGAACAAAATTGATTATGTACTAGCGTATATGAAATTTATGGGGTCCCGCAAACTTAGTAGCTTCGACGATCGCTAAGTTGGACGACACCCCAGTGTACTTAATGAATGTACACTAGGATAGTGTGGGGGCACACACAGATGTCTGCCGAGGTATCACGTGGAAGACCTACACTAGAGTACACTAGACCAGCTCAACTCTTTGATAGTCATTGTGAACTGTAGCCACTCGTGGTGCCTTCGTGGCTCACATGTGTCATGTTGTCAGGTTGTTTTCCTTTCAATGTGTATATTGATTTGAATCTCTACGACACCCTTGAATATGAGTGATGCTTATTCACTACTATCATTCCGTAGAAGTGTCATTTCACTATGTTCATATGGGAATTATGGTTATGTTAATAATATGACTACATGGTAGTCGAGAATCATGATAATAAAAATGTTGATTAAGTTGCCTTGCATCCTTAGCATAGGCCGCTAATCTATATTTACTAATCAACTTAACTTGGCTAATAAGCATGCTTAAAAGTGATTAGTAATAGTTGCTAGTAGGCTTGAGTCCTTATTACTTTTGAAGCCTTTGCATGTCTAGTTTCGTGGTTTTCAGGTCACAACGGATAAGTCTTGTTGAGCGTAGTCACTCAAGCTTTGCCCTTGTTGTATTTTTGTATATGTGCAAGTGAGGATCTTCCTCCTCCTTCCGATGACATCGATGAGGGCTAGGTTCCCTACAGGGACTCGCAGGTGTAGGTCATCCGACGAGGGACATTCTTCTCTAGGATGAGGAGAATGGACTTACCGTGAGAGATAAAACGATTCCGCAAAACTCTGAGTTATCCTTTGAAGCATATTTTGGAGCTTCCGCTTTTGTAAACTCTAATACATGAAACTATTATGTAATAACTTTACTTTAACTTCATAATTATGGTATTGTATGCTTTCTGTGTCATGTTTGCGTATTCTCGCTTCGTCGAGAATCCCGCGATATGATATTGGGAGACAAACTCCTTATTTCTAAGATGGGTCTGTCATAGTTGGTATCAAAATAAGATTGGGGTACAACACATACTAAAGCATCTAAAAGTCGCAACTACACTGTTGTTGAGGAACGTTTGGCCCATATAATAACTATAATAGTCTCTTAAGGTGGCAAGCTAACTTAATTGTTACTTTATGCAACTACAGAATTACGTCGATGAAGGTATATTGTGATTTTGGCGTGTTAGTCTTATTTTCTTGTTTATGAAGATTATTTTGGTTATTTGTGGCTTTAGTAGAGATATTAAGATTGTGTATGCTTTTTTTGTTGGTTATGAGATTTTGGTTGTTTGTGCTTAGCTTGTATGACTTGAAGTGGGTATGAAAGTGCTGGTCTGCTA
Organism: Sporobolus alterniflorus; assembly: GCA_008808055.3. Taxonomy (NCBI): domain Eukaryota; kingdom Viridiplantae; phylum Streptophyta; class Magnoliopsida; order Poales; family Poaceae; genus Sporobolus; species Sporobolus alterniflorus. Next base: position 4,002 of record VSTD030002464.1, read on the forward strand.
GGGGCATGAGTGGGCACGAAAGTGTTGGACCCTTTAAGGGCATGTGTGAAGGTTGTTTACTGTTATGATCCATCTTCTGTACTCTAACTTGTGTTAAAATGTTAGAAACGATATTGAGAGCGTCTTTGCTACCATATCTGAATGATTTATAGTAGTGAATCATTTCTTTTATTTTGGTGAGGATGATTAGGTCAAGTTGCTTTACATCAAGTCACATGATCAAAGAAGCTTAATAATCAAGTTTAGAAATCATAATCTCACCACTGTCTGAAATCGCAACCAAGTTCGAATCCGAATCATTTGCAATTCAATTTTATGGCAATCCGCTAACTTTGCACGTGGTTGTATTCAAACAGCCGTAACTGTGTCTATGGACACTAAGAACATATGTATAAGTAGGCGTTCGAAAGATGAGTTAGTGGCCTACGCAATTTGTTTACAATCCTCACCTATAATCACGCATCTTAGGCCCTTAAACTTGATCGTTTACCCATCTGTCCAGTCTGCCCAGTACCAGTTCAGCACCTTGTCATGGCTTCAAAATCCCGTAGCTATCAAACCGGAATCGACCGTATGAGTAACCAGTGGAAATCTGAGTTCATTAACGGCATTCTTCATTTCCAAAGTTTCTGGGGTGGTCATGGCAAAAAAATTCTAAATTCCTGACTTATGCCGAGAAGTATAGTCTGCCCAAATTTCTGTTTTAGCAGATCGGTCAAGTTTTTGACAGTCGTAACTCATAAATCACCGATCGATTAGAGACGTATTATGAACCATTAGAAAGATGAGAGTGTTGCCTACCGTAATGGTATTTTGGACTTCCAGAGTTTTGGTCAATCCGAGACCCAAAAGTTAAGTGTTGTTCCACCGCCGTTCTGTCCAGAAACAGAATTCAGCAGTAATGTCAATCTTCAAAATTCTGTAACATCTAAAGCATTTAGCGGATAGAGTCGTATTAGTAACGGATAGAAAGACATGAGAGTTTTCCAAGTTTTTGGTATTCAATTCAGGGAAAGAATCCCACCCGAACTTCCTCAGATGTTATTTTTCTTTCACCGCTCCAATCTGTTTAGAAATGCAATTTTCAGCAAACCTGGTCATCTTCCGACAATCGTTACGCCCAAGACGTCATCTGCCTTAGGGTGTGTAAATGATTTTTGCAATCTTGAGAAGCTCCTCTTTGACTTTGGTATTCAACCCATGATCAAGTTCCTGGCAGGATAGTCTCAGCATTGTAATTTCTGATTACTACTCATAGTCAAGTGAGATTTGCCGTGGGCGCCAAAAGTCTTGTTTAAAGTCTTTTTGGCAGGATCAAGGATGGCCACCGCCATGGTGTTCAGAAGGATGGTGTGGTGATCATTTTATCTTTGGAATTTCTCCTCTCGAGAGATAGTGTCAATCCACATCGCGAGCGTGAAACTTTCATCTTCACTCAACCACTTCATGCATGTTGTTTTTGGAGGGCCATAGCCATTGTTCTAGTTGCCAGCTTAAGGCAGGACCAATTTCATCAAAAAGCTGAGATTGCTGTCTATAATTTTGGTAGTCAAGGATCTCGGAGTTGCTATTTCAGATTTTGGTCAAAAGCTCAATTTGCTCAGGCCACTCCGTGCTGTCTGAGGTAGGATTCCAGCATCATTGTCAACTTCGAGAAGTCATAACACCTAAACCATTGTTTGGATGAGAGCAAGTAAATAACTGTTGGAAAGATGGGAAAGTAATCTATATCTTTTGTATTCAACTCCCAGTCCGATGCCAGCTAGATCAGCACCAGATTTGAATTTTTTTGACTGTTGCTCACGGTCAAGGTAGAATTAACTTCAATGCCAGAATCTTCAGTTGGCGTTGTTGTTGTTGGATTTAAGCATAGCTACTAGCTGAGTGCTTCTAAGGTCTTTGTGCCTATTCATAATCTCATTACCTATCGTCAGATTCTATTTGTTGATTAAGCTTCCGCTCAAGATCTTGAGAAAATTTTTCCTTTATGGCAGATTTATTTTCCCTTCGAACTTTGTGAGCTTCTCGCTCAATAACTTGGGTGATTTACCGTTTAATCAAGTCATCCTGATGTTGTTGCTGGTATCGCGCATTCTTGCTCAATCTAGTAAAATTTGACGGCATTGCATCATCGCATTCTGCATTGCACCATACCATATATATCATCACATAAGCATTAGCTCACAAGTGCAGTTATAACCTTGAGCAAGCATGAATGTATCAATTACAACCTTGAAGGTACCCATGATAGCTGCATTGCTATCGACCGCTTTCAATGGCCTCTCCTACGTCATTACCTCCTTAGAGTCTACCTCACACCTTGTTCATTGAATTCGCTTGGTGCATCTCACGCTCTGTTGGCTATCAAGTACTACCTTATTTATAGCGCTAACCCTTGTTGTTTCAATTGCACCCCAAAAGCTATCTTTGTAAACTAACCGTGATTATTCATGGACCCTTAGGACGTCTTCTCCTAAGCGTCACCACTCCTTGTCGAGAAAGAAAATCAATCGCTAGGTTGATAAATTTTCTCTTTACTTCTGAGTCCGTGCAATTAAAGCTGTACTCCTTGGGTGAAGCTTATTTGAAGGTCAATTTGCTTGGTTGATGAGCTCTTCTAAATTGCAATCTTGCCTTAAATTGTGCTAGTTAGCCCAGACATTTCTTAAGCCAGAATTACAAAATAGAAAGCATGTGCCTCATCGGATTAGCAAAGGGACCCCATTCATGACCTTCTAAACAAGATGGAGTATTACTTGAGATATGTAACTAGAATGAAGAAAGTTATGTGTGGAGTCTCGTTGCTACAACTAGCCCTATCTTAGCCGTAAATAAGCCTACCACGATGTCAAACCATGTTGGACACAAGTATTACCATGTTCGTTCCTAGTTCGTTCTTTATGGCTTAAGACAAATGATGTGCCTCCTACTCTGGCCAAGTGCACTCATTGAATCTTGGTTATCATCGATCTTTGTCCTTGTGGTTTCACAGGTGACTCCATGCAATCGTCTTTCATCCTTTTCACCAAGCAGTGATTGTCAATGCTAACCCTACACTGAAGCTTGTTTCTGTCTGTAAGTTCTCACCCAATAGTAGTCATTTTCCTGACCCTAGAAGTAAGAAAGTCATCAAGCCTACCCTCGTGTTGTTGAGACCAAAAAAGTGGTTCAAGGACCGTTCTTTGTTTTTCTAAAGGACCTCTCTTCCTTCCTAATCTCAGGATGAGATTTCTTTAAGGGGAGAGGGTTGTGACACCCCTGGTGTCCCTGTAGCATCTACAATACGTCTACAATATCTCTATAGTGTTTCTATAGAGATTGCTACAGTACAAACCTAATTCAAATTTGAACTCTTTTTAGGTTTTCCTTTGTAAGTCCTATTTGCCACTTGTAAAGGAACTTCAAATTTTTTAATACAAGTGACTCGATCTAAATTCATATTCATGTAGACCATATGGAGTTAGAATTTTAGTGAATTTATGAAGTTTTTTTCAAAAGGTTTGAACCCCTTTTAAAATTCAAACAAGTTTCAACTTGGATTTTTTTTCTTGGAATTTATAGTTCAAAATTTGGAGGGATTTGGAAGTTGGGCAAAAAGGAATTTGCCCCATTTGAATTTACCTACCAACATGCATGTTTGGGAATTTTTGGACTTAAGGAAGATGGTGTTTTATATTTTTTAAGTTGGATTATTTGAAGTCAATTGGGAAGTTTTAATTTTCAAGCTCCTGTGTGTTGTGGACCAATTAGCTCAGTGATCAATTTTTAAGAATTTAGTGGATTCGAATTGGGCCTTACTCTCAAAAGATAATTTCTAGGTTAAAAAGTATTATTTTACAAGTATGTAAATCTAGAATTTCTAGGTCAGAAAGTATTGTTCTATAAGTATGCAAATATAGAAAAATTATCTAGGTTGGAAAGTATTATTTTCAAAGGGTTCAAACAAGTCTAATCAAGCACAGAATTTTAGACTTGAAATTTTTTTAGTTTAGCTTAATGTTTAACCCTCTTTAAAATTCTATAACTTCTTCGATCTTAGGAGTTAGTCTTTGCATATCAATCAAATCAGAGAACAAGTTTTATATATCAACATGTCTCCTTATTCAAATTTGAGCTCTAGTGGATTTATATTAGAGGCAACAATCATCTTTTCTAGCTATTTTTGTTGAGCCAAAAACCACAAGGGTTAGCGCTATAAATTTGAGCTCTAGTGGATTTATATTAGAGGACAAGTTATTAGTTTTCACGCAATTAAATTTTTTTAAAAATCCATGGATAACAAAAGTTGCTCCAAATTGTATCTTCTCCGCAAAATTTTCACAGATTTTTATTTCTTTTCTGGCTATTTTTGTTGAGCCAAAAACCACAACCCGATTTTATCGAAATTCGAAAAGTATTATCCTGCGAGACCCGCATGGCAGCCTCTGTCTTCCTCTCCTCTCTCTCTGTTGAGGCACAGTGCCCGCGCACTGTGGCGCAACGCCCATACCACCGCGCTATGACGTCGATGCAGTCGCCGCCAACTCAATGCCGCCCACCTGCCCCGTTCCTCACGCCTTGAAGGCAAGCCGCCGAGAGCACGCCATCGCAGCCACCGCGGTCCTCGTTCCCCCCCCCCCCCCCCCCCACCGTCGCCGTGCTTCAGAGCGGCCGAGTCCATGCCGCAGTAGCGCTGCCATGTCTCCCTCCTGCTCCGCATCACCCCGCACCGGCCCCACGCCCCAAGATCCAGCTCCCCTACGCGCTGCATGGCCGTGCTCAAGTGCCGCACGACCCCTCCCGTTGCCGCTGCCATAATGCAACGTCGACCTCGCCGTGGGTGTCTCAAAGCTCCGCCGCTTCTTTGCCGTCCGCGTCGACGCGGTAAAGCAGTCGTCGTCGCCGCCCCGGTCCTCCCCGCAGCCAGAGCCGCCGCTCCGCCAAGCCGGAGTGCCTCGCCGGCGCTCACCATTGCCGCCCCAAGCGCCACCTTTCCTCTACGGTTCCCGAGCTCCGACCGGCCGCTGAACCGCCTGTCTCCGCCGATGAACGACGCACGACGCCGAGCCGACCCCCGGTTGCCTCACTTCACCACGCGAAGCCACGCCGCCGTTCCCTTCTCCGCGCCGTCGCCATCCTCTGCGACACCGTGCGCCCAGGAGTCGTCCACGCGCCCTAGAGCTCGCCTCGTGCCTTCGCCGGCGTCAACGTCTTCCCCGCGAGCTGTCTACTCCTGGGGCCACTCCACATCGCCGGCCAAGCGCCGCCGCGCACTGGCCACCTCGTCCTGGCCGCCGTTGGCGCGGTGCGCTACCGGTCTGCTAGTGCGGGCAAAATCACACCAGTCGGCCTATTGAGTTCCGGACGAGCAACGGGCCTGCCACCCTTTCGGCCCAGTTGCCTCTTTCAAGCTGTAACTCAGAATTCAATTTCCAGTTCCATTTCAAACTACAGCGACCTTCTGAAATTCATAGAAATTTGACACTTTGTCCAAAATTTATGAAATAAATTTTTTAAAAAAAATAGAAATTAGAAACATAGTTACTTTATGTAAGAAGTTATTAATTATCAATTAGGGGATAAACTTGGTTAATCAAGGTTAATTCATAATTAAATATTTAGAAGTCAATAAATTATGAAATCTTGCCCAAAATTTGATCTTCACCTTCCAATCTTGGCAACAATGTTATCATCCCTTGTTTTTATGGTTAACTATGCTAATGTCCTCTTTTAACCTTGGTTAGGTTACAACTTAAGTAATTGAGGTGATTACTCTTTGTCATGTCAAGATTTCACCAAGAGCCATTCTAAACCTAGAGAACACCTTCACATCTTTTCCTCACCATCCTGGCAATATAGAATCATACCACCCTCCATGATCTTGTGCTAAGTTAAAGGCTGAACCTGGAGTTAAGTTGCTTACAAAACTTTTCTCGTTTCTTTTGGAAGCTTAAACCTAAGTGGCAAATGAAGTTAATCTTTTAAACTATTCTTTAAGTAACCTAAAAAGTGGTAAGCCGTGTTGATGTTTACTTGCATACCCTTGTTGCTTATCGCTAATACTCATGCATGACATACCGTATAGGTTCTAACATCGAGCTCAAGCAAGGAGCATTTGGGGGACAACCTATGTGAAGCTTCTCTGAGACTAACCTTCATTCCCTTGAGCAAGTCAAGCACCGATTGCATAATATTCTATAGGTTTTCACTTTGTAATCTTTACTTTATGCAATGGTTGTGCATTTATGTTTAGGAGTTCAATGGAACCTAGTTGCATTATGAACTTCCTTACATGAATACCTTGTTTTACCCCCACGATGAAAATAGAATGATAGAATGAATATGCTTAGTAATATAGGCCATCGTTAGAAGCTGAGTGGTTAATAGTCACTCACAATAGGATCCTTCTCATGATGGTGGTTCTATGTGGTTTATGTTAGCGATCAGTTTTATGGCTCTATGTGAGACCGGACGGGGCAACTAGGGGAAAGTGAAGAATACCGGATAGCAAGGGTGAGAGTGGTATGTTTTCATGTTCAGAGCTCTGAAGGTGGTAGCTCCCGTCTATGTCGATTGAGGACCGATCGTCTGACCCGGTGAACAAGATTGACTATGTACTGGCGCATACAAAATTTATGGGGTACCGCAAACTTAGTACCTTTGACAATCACTGAGTTGGATGACACCCCACTGTACTTAACGGATGTACACTGGGATAGTGAGGGGCCACCCATGGATGCCCGTTGAGGTATTACGTGGAAGACCTGCACTAGGGTACAGTGGGCCCGGCTCGACTCTTTGATAGTCATCATGAACTGTGGCCACTCATGGTGCCTTCGTGGCTCGCGTGTGTGGTGTTATCAGGTTATTTTCCTTGCAATGTGTATATTGATTCAAATCTCAGTGACACCCTCAGATATCAGTGATGCTTGTTCGCTGTTGTCATTCCCTAGAAGTGTCATTTCACTATGTTCATATGAGAATTATGATTATGTTAATAATATGACTACTTGATAGTAGAAAATGATGATAATAAAAATGTTGATTTAGTTACCTTGCATGCTTAGCATAGGTTCCTAATCTATATTTTCTAATCGACATCACTTGACTAATAATCATGCTTAAAAGTGATTAGTAATAGTCGCTCAAGCTTTACTCTTGTTGTAGTCTTGTCTGTATGGAGGTGGGGATCTTCCTCCTCCTTCCGGTGACACCAATGAGAGGTGTTAGTAGAAGATCCAGACCGATGAGGGCTGAGTTCCCTACTGGAACTCGTAGGTGTAGGTCATCTGACCAGGGACATTCTTCTCTAGGGTGAGGAGAATGGACTTACTGTGAGGGATAAAACACTTCCGCAAAACTCTGACTTATCCTTTGAAGCATCTTTTAGAGCTTCCGCTTTTGTAAACTCTAATACATAAAACTAATATGTAATAACTTTACTTCAACTTCATAATTATGGTACTGTATGGTTTCTGTGTCGTGTTTGCGTATTCTCGCTTCCTCGAGAATCCCTATGATATGATCTTGGAAGACAAACCCCTCATTTCTGAGGTGGGTCTGTCACACGTACCCCAAGGGTAGCATGATACAAGGATACTATACAAAGGAAGCTGTTGAGTGGGCCCCAAATTACACTGACAAGAGTAACCCAATTGGTATTTCCAAGTCTCGTCATGTGGGGAGGCTCACAGGCAAAGGGACCATTCAAAAGAAACCTATTACTCCAGATCCAAATTTATTTCATTGTGCTCATTTCCACATGTTGCAATAGATGTCTATTATGTCTGAGTACTTGGGTAAGCACAAGGAGGTGTTG
>VSTD030002465.1:0-11798 GCA_008808055.3 Sporobolus alterniflorus
GATATAGTCCATCACCTCTTCTTCTCATTAACAATTCGGTATAGAGTGGAGAATAGCAAGTATAAGTACATGTTGTACTCAAAAAGTATGGGAAAATATGACAAACAAGCATAATAAAAGAAAGGTTATAACATAATTTAGTTGTATAAAGGTAAATCCTACACTTAAGACACATTTATCAAAAGCAACCTAATTTACTAAGTGAGTTAAACTACCACAACTCAATTAATTAATATAACAACATCCACACAAGATGAATCCACAGAGGATAACAGTTCAAATAGAACCTAGGCTCACACAAAACCAAGAAGGAACTTGTCACGTAGAATCATACGAAACCATAACCAAACCACTAATTATGTGAGCATGACAGTTTTAACAGTTCGACAATATTAGCATGTTTCCCAACTCTATGTTTGTGACACCCTAATTTTTCAAATATTGGGTATATAAATTATATAATACAAATTTGCTTAGTGCATTCATCATGCCCGAATAGATTGATTAGGTTTTTATTGTATGGAAAATGCATTTAAAAATTCATTAGAAATCATTTTTGTTATTTTAGAAATTAGAAATATAAACAGAAAAGAAAATGGAAAGAGAACTCAAATCAGAAGTTGAGCCGATTTCCCTGCAAGCCTACATTCCCCCACCTCGGCCCAGCACCGCGAGCGTGTGGAAGCCCAGCAGCGCCATCTCACAACCGCCACCCCCAACCTTTGCGTGCACGCCACAGATACTTATGGTGCTTCGCCCCTTAAATAATGAGCCCTGCTGCCCCTCTACTCAGCTCGCAACTGAACCCGCACCCGTCATGCTTTAATAACGCCGCCCGGTGCATGGGAAGCTGCCCGGTTGACGCCAACACATCGTGACTGCCCAATTTGATCTGGTCAAGTTCCACAACCGGAAGCTGCCACCAATCACCGTTGCTGCCTCTCGTCTCTTGTCACAACACATAGAAGATGACACCCCGGGGAGCTCCGCTCTCTTCTATAATACTGTGTTACGAAAAGTCTAATCCGTATCTTAAGACCACTAGGTTTGAAATAAAGATTCAAAATTAGACATAAAGGCTTCCAAAGAAACTTCAAAAATCTCAATAATAATACACCCAGGAATTAATTTTAAATAGAACTAGATGCAAAGATACATTTCTGGTGGAAGTTTCATGAATTTCTGAAGTCTCTAATTATCCCAAATAAATTTTAGAATAATTTAGGAGCCCTTTTGTCCCCTAAATTTTAAGTCAAATTCCATTTCAAATATGAGGGAGTTCCAATGACTGTTGGGGATGTGGGCCGAAGACCACAAGGAGTTCCCCGATGAAGCATCACGCTATGCATCCACCTTCGTTTTTAACAGAATCATCAACACACCTTCCAAACTTGTTTTGCAGGTGGAGGTGAATTGACCCGGTAGCGAAGGCCTGGTCCGACTGAAGGCCTGATGGAACCCGAGTCAGGTGGAGGTCTCAGGATCATCAACGAGTCGAGCCAGGGTGCATGTCGCTAGAGGCTGCTTGGATGAAGCCAATCCAGTAGGGGACACATGTCAGCTTGTGATTGGTTAGGCACGGAAATAGTTATAAATCTTAAAAGTCCATAATCACCCCATGAATGTGCTGAGTTGTAATGTAGAGGCTAGACAGGGGCATTACAAATATTGTAATAGAGACCCTTAATCTCCTCTATAAATAGATGTCCAAGTGCTCATTGATGGGACACCTCCGACTTGCAAGTCCCAACATTTGGCACTCACCGTGTTCCCACTACTATAGAGAAGGTCATCTGTAGTAGTTCTATACTGCCATCAGATGTGGTTTCTAAACCACTGCAAATGACCCACTCCTAATAATCTAGGATTATCGGTAGTGGTTCTAGAATCGGTGCTGATATTCATTATCAGCAGTGGTTTATAGCACTAAAACCGTTGTGGATACTCCTTCAGAACCAGAGTTTCAGATTATAATTCAAATAATTAGTGGGCAACTATTAGAGTAGAGAACTACAGAGACTTTGAGAGCGAAAAGAAAAATGACACGGGGTGGGCTACTATTTATAGGTTCAAAAATATCAACAATGGTTCTGTTTTAAAACCGCTGCTGATCGTTTTGGAATCCAGACCGAAGCGGTTCTGGATTGAAATCACTGTTGATGAAGATACTATCAGTAGTGATTCAAAACTAGAACCACTACTGATAAGTTGAACACTTACCAGCAACGATTCTAGTCTTGAATCGCTGCTGATATATGGTCTAGCAGCGGTTCAAAATGAACCGCTGCTAATGGGGCGCATCCTATAACTATTTTTTTGGTAGTGTCCAAGCTCAAAAATGACCCTGAAGATGCCACCCAGAAGATTAAGTCAGCGTGTCTAGTGACTAGGAGATGAAGCCTTGCCTCAAACCTCTGCTCAAAACCAACTACCCACCCAAAATCTCTCAACCATTACCAACGGTCTCGAACGCATAGCCTTCAACGATGTTCCAGAAGTGGAGCTCCAGCACACAGCCAACAATAACACCTCCACCACAGCACCAGGATCAAGCCACAGCCTCGGAGGTACTAGTTCCACCCAAACCAACGGTGGTGCTCCGCCACAATCACCTCCACGGGCACCTTTGCTGATTCGAGCCATCCAATACAACGCAAAGCTCGAGCAAATTGAAGTGGAAGATTGGGAAGATGAGACCTTCGAAGATGAAGTTGTAGAAGAGGTAGAGCTGGCCAGAGTCCACCAAGAGATCGGGAGGATCCGTCAAGAACAGGAAGCTATTACAAGGAGGCAAGCATCAACTCAATGTGTTAAAGCTAGAAGGCAACACATCAATAGACAAAGGGCAAGACTCAAGAAGCTCCCGTACATCGTCGAGATCCTTCGCCAACAGGAGCAGAAGCAAGTGCCTCCGTTCGAGCAGCTGCATCACCACAACAACCCCAACCATCCTACATCACCTCTGCTACATTTTCAAAATCCCACACCCCCAATACCCACCACCAATGTATGAAACCCATCCACAGCCTCCACCACCACATGCCACCATAGACCAAAAGAGCCCATTGGTAGACCACCTGCAACTTGGATGCTGGCCTCCACAATACTGAGCCGCACCACCACCCAAATACCATAGCAACACAGATCCCGCAAATTCCTAATGTGCTACGAAGCCGCCATCGCTTCAGCTAGCAGAAGCGAAGCTACCCTCGCCAAATCCCTCATCATCTATCTAGAGGATGCTGAAGCATAATGGTACTCAAGACTCCACAAAAATGCATACACGCCTGGCAGCAGCTGAAAGAAAAGTTCTTGTTGAACTTCAAAGGGTTCCATGTAGAGCTCAGCATAGAAGAAGACTTCCTGTCATGCACTCAATATGAGAAGAAAACATTGCCCAATTTCTACCAAAATTTCCTATAGTTAAAATCCCAAGCTCCAGAGCTGCTATGACCGAAAGCAGCTCAGAGAGCTGATGAAGCCCCTCTACATCTTCAGTGGTAAAAGAATTGAACCAGTTGGGGTCATAACCTTACCTATTTCATTTGATACCCCACAAAACCCTTTCACATAGTACATAACCTTCGATGTCGTCGACATGCTCTACCCCTATAACGTCATCTTTGGAAGAGGTCTCCTAAATACTTTCGAAGATGCCTTGCATTCAGGGTATCTTTGCCTGAAGATTCCAGCTACCTTCAGAGTTGTATCCTTTTTTGGCAGTCAAAAGGACGCCAAAAACATTGAGCAGGTTTTTGCGCCCAGTCACAAGAACTTGCATTTCTTACAAGAAGAGTCATATCAATGTCAACAATCAGCATGCCCCATCAAAGCAGAAGCTTCGACAGAATACAAGAAAGCCATCAAAGCTGATGGTGAATTCAAGAAAGTTCCCTTAGACCCTAGTGTTCCAAACAGAGTTGTTTGCCTCAGCACTAAAATAGGCCCAGAAGAACAAATAGAGCTGCTAGTGTTCCTTGACAAGAGAAACGACATTTTCATGTGGTCAACCTCTGACCTCATGGGAATCAGCAGAGATATCATCGAGCACAGGCCGTAAGTAAATCCAAATACGAAGCCCAGAAACAAAGCTCTGAAAGATGTCTGAAAAAAGTAGAGGCGGCGAAGGCTGAAGTGCAGAGACTGCTAGATGTAGGTTTCATTGGGGAGGTAACCAACCCTCAGCGGCTGACAAACACGATGATGGTTAGAAAAATAACAAAAAATGGTGAATGTGTACCGATTTGAATAAGTGCTGCCTTCCGGATGATTTCCCCCTCGCGAGAATTGACAAGATCATTGATTCTGCTGCAGGTTGTGAGATGTTGGCACTCTTGGATTGTTTCTCAGGCTATCATCAAATTTGGCTCTGCAAAGAAGATGAGGAAAAGAAAAGCTTCATCACTCCTTTTGGAATGTACTGCTACCTCAGAATGCCTGAAGGTCTGCGCAACGCAGGACCAACTTTTTGCAGAATGATGAAGGTAGCTCTAAAAGATAAATTTGGTAGAAAAGACATATCATATGTCAATGATATAGTTGTGGCTAGCAAGAAGAAGACTATCTACATCTCTGACCTAGCAGAAACCTTCACCAACAACCGCGAAACTCGACTCAAGCTCAACCCGGAGAAATGCATATTTGGGGTCACAAGAGGAAAAGTGCTTGTGTATTTAGTTTCCATGAAAGGCATCGAAGCAAACCCCGACTAGATCAGAGCCATCATTCAAATACAGCCTTCATAAAATAGAAAAGAAATTTCGAAATTGACCGGCCAAATAGCAGCATTGAACAGATTTATAACGAAGCTAGCAGAGTGAAGCCTCCCATTCTTCATTGTGCTCAGAGGCTCCGTAAGAATGGAATGGCGAGCAAAGAAGCAAAAAGCCTTCGAAGATTTGAAGCTTTGTCTTGAGCACCTACCAACACTCTCAAGTCTAGAGCAAGGGCAGCCTCTCATCCTATACGTCTCTGCCACACACTCAGCCGTCAGCCAAGCCTTGGCCATTGAGAATAAAATTACAAGAGATGGCAAAAATGTGAAGCAACAATTCCCAGTATATTTCATATTGGAGGTTTTGACAGGATCCAAGAAATATTATTCTAAAATGGAGAAGATCTGCTATGCAGTCATCATGAGTGCCAGGAAGCTTTGGCATTATTTTGAGGCCCACATAATAAAAGTGCTAATCAATCAGCCATTAAACGATATCTTCGGCAACAGAGACAACTCCGGTAGAATCAACAAATAGGTGATGGAGCTATCAGAGTATGTGGTAGACTTAGAGAAAAGAAGCACAATAAAATCACAGATTTTAGCTGACTTCATAGCAGAGTGGACGGAGCCGAGTTCCCTAATAGAGGGCATCGTACCCAAGTTACCATGGCTCGTTTATTGTCATGGAGCTTGAGGTAACGCCAGAGTCGGCACAACAGTAGTATTTATTTCACCCTCCACAATCAAGTTGCGCTATGCAGCAAGGTTGTAGTTCACCAACAAGGCAAACAAATACACCAACAACATAGCAGAATACGAATCCATATTGTTGGGTCTTCGTAAGTTAAGAGCCATCAGAGTTCAAACATGCACACTGTGCACAGATTCAAAAGTTGTTGCTAGCCAGATAAAAAAAAGTGTATCATAAGAGGGCCCACCCTCGCAAGATACTTAGCCCTTGTCAACAGGATGGGAAACTATTTCACAGGCTTTCAAGTGGACTACAGTGAAAGAAGCAAAAAAATCTGAAGTCGACGAGCTAGCGAAGGCTGCAGCTCGCAACACACCATTACATGCTGGTGTTCATCCATGTGGTACTAGATGCTTTGATCAAAACAATCGAGTCGAACCCCTAGGTAGTCAATCTTATAGAGAGCGAAGACTGGCGTGCGCCCATAATGGCATACCACCGCCATTATTACGAGCCAGATAATGCCACATAACACATCAGAATGCAGCATAGAGCCAAAGCATATCAAATAGTTGACAATGATCTATACAAGACCTCCATCTTCGGTCCCCTCCTCCGCTGCATAAGCAAGGCCAAAGGTTAAGAGCTACTCTCATAAATTCACGCAGGAATCTGCAGAGGCCATATAGGTGTCAGAGTTGTAGCCGCTAAAGTCCTTAGGCAATGTTTCTATTGGTTGGAAGTAATCGAGGATGCAACAAAAATGGTTGCCACATGTGAAGCCTGTCAAAAATTCTCTCATACGTGGTCATAGTCAAGAAATGGGGCATTGACATAGTCGACAAGTTAACTCTAGCACAAGGCAATTACACCTTCACCATTGCGGTAGTCGAGTACTTCATGAAGTCGGTTGAGGCAAAACATGTCACAAACATAAGTTCTACAACCATCAAAAAGTTCTCCTAGCAAAATATCATTTGTCGCTATGGCGTTCCCCATCACATCACAGTTGATAATGCCAAGTATTTTAAAAGTGCAATGTTCAAGGATTACTGTAAACAAGTTGGAACAAAGGTCGCCTTTGCATCTATGTACCATCCTGAATCCAATGGGGCAGTGGAAAGGGCCAATGCCTTGGTATTTGAAGCAATCAAGAAAATTCTTGAAGGTGAGAAAAAGGTAAATAGGTTGAATTCATGCCAAGGGTAGTATCGAGCCACAACACGACAGTCCGCAGTGCAACAAACTTTACACCATTTTGATTATTGTACGGGGCCAAAGCAGTACTACAGGAAGAGATCAACCACCGAAGCTTGTGAACATTAACAAAGGTTCCACCCTGCCCAAGCGAAGCTGAATATAAAGACTTGCTAGAATCGGATGGGCTCAAGGTTGTGGCCAACTTACAGAAATATCAAGATGAAACAGGAGCATGGTGAGATCCGAGTGTCAAATTATGAGAGCTCGATGTAGGCAATATGGTTCTCTTGTGGAGCCCTCGTACCGAGAGCTCTGACAAATTAGAGTCCAAATGGGCCGGGCCAAACGTGGTCGCGGAAAGGCAAGATGTTGGAGCATTCTTGGAATGCAGATAGCCTTCAATGTTTTTTCGTTTAAAGCAATTTGTAAACGAGAAGGCTTTGTGAACAATAAATGAACCTTTGTCGTAGTAGTAGCCTCGCACGTTTAATTTTCAAAGACTGTACTCTTTTCCTCACAGGGTAAACCCACAAGGGTCTAAGGTTTTTAATGAGGTAGAGCATATATACCCCGAAGCGGAAATAAAAGCTTCGTTGCCCAAAGCATGAGGCCTTAGGGTCGAAATCGGTAACAAGGATAGCTCCGTATTCGATAAGCATCTTCACGCTGAACAACGAAGCCATGAGCAGAGGCAAGCAATCAGACCCCTCACTCATTGGCTCAAAAGACCTCTGATGAAAAAAGGTACCCCTAAAAATACAAGGGGCTCAAAAGACCTTCAATGAAAAAAGGCACCCCTAAAAATGTAAAAGGCCCAAAACACCTCCAATGAAAAAATAGGCGCTCCTAAAAAACACAAGGGACTCAAAACACCTCCGATGAGGTTTTTTTTTTGCCAATACTCCGGTGACGCTTTTAGGGGAAACTCATTCACATTAATCGTTGGTTTAGCTCATTGAGATTGAACCTGATGTGGGTCGAAGGCCGCAGGGAGTTCCCCGACGAAGTGTCACCCCGCGCATCGACCTTCAGTTTTTAACACAATCGTCAATGCAACTTTGGAACTTGTTTTGTATGTGGAGGTTTTCTAACTCAATAGTAAAGGCCTGTTCAACCCCGAGTGAGGTAGATGTCTCAGGATCATCAACGAGTCACGCCGGGGGCCGCAAGTCACCGGAGGCTGCTTGGTCGCAGCCAATCTAGCAGGGGACACATGTCAGCTTGAGATTGATTAAGCACAAAAATAGTTGCAAATCCCAAAAGTCTATAATTCAATGAGTCACGCCGGGGGTTGCACATCACCGGAGGCTGCTTGGTTGAAGCCAATCCAGCAGGGGACCAATGTCAACTTGCGATTGATTAGGCAAAGAAATAGTTGCAAATCACAAAAGTTTGTAATGACCCTGTGACTGTGTTAAGTTGTAATGTAGTGGTTGATCGGATACATTACGAACATTATAATAAATATCATTGATCTCCCCTATAAATAGATCATCATATGCTCATTGATGAGACACTTGTGAAGAGTTATTGCTTACATTTACTATTACTATTTCAATTCAAACACATTGGCTTCCTCCCTAGTCTAGTTCCTTCGACCTTCATGTTGGAGACTCGCTAGCCTCCAGTTTGCAAGTCCTTGTTCCTTCGCTCATAATCTATCAGCAAAGATTTTTATCTAAAATTTTAGAGCTATGGCAGCTTAGTGTTTGGAGCCGATTCCTTTCACTAGAGTTGGATTCGTTTTAAATTTTTTTAAAAGGCAACCAGGCCCACATCTCAAGCCCCTTGCTCCGCTTGGGCGCGTGCCGCCCACACCGGCTGCTGCCGCCACTGGCCAATGAGCGAGCAGCCGGGAAGCAGTGTTGCAGCTCTGTTGAAGTCGTTAGCCCTCCTTCACGCCACCTCGCTGCCGCCGCTGCGTTACCGCCGCTGGCTGCCACTCGCTGCGCCCCTGCCCCTGCGCGCGTCCGCGTGAAGCCAGGCAGTGTGCCTCGCAGGTCTTGAATAGAAGCTGCTCTACATGCCACCCCGGTTTAGCTTCTTACCCGCTGTCCATCGAACAGAGAGGTCAGTTCCCCTTCCGCCATTATTGCTAGGCCGCGAGTCCATCCCCACTAAGTTTGAAAATCGTTGTGCGCTAGGCCGTCGCTGCTCGCCGATAGCTTTTCCTCACGGACACACACCGAGCCGCCGCAATTTCAAGTTTTCCCTATTTGGCGTGAACAGTGCCACCGACACTGTTGCCATTGATTTCTTGTCACTGATTAGCCAATCATCTGGTTCTTTCTTCTCCAAGGAGCTCCTAGGTTTGTGCATCTCCCTAACCATTGTTTTCCCCTTGCCGTTGACTCAAAGACACCAGATGCCGCCGCCGTCCACCACCACTGCCAGGTCACCGACGACAGCCTCGACTAGAGCACTCCCGCATTTCCTTCGTCAACGTTGAGCTTCCTAGGGGTCCAGTGAAGCTCACCCAGCAGCAAGAGCTACGTCTAGTCGCCCTCTGCGAGCTCACGCCGTCGCTGAACACCACGCCTCCGCCACCGCTCGTGGCCAACCACGTACGGTGAGTTCTGTTGTGAGAGGTCCCTGCCGTCACACTCCCCACACTCTCCTCTCCAAGATGAGCCAAACCTCGACCCGCGCGGCGACCGGGAACTCCCTTCCGGCGAGCAAGCTGCCGCGCGCCGGACGGCTTCGGGCTGAACCAGATCCCATGTGGCTGCGACCGTGCGACCCCCGTGTTGCGCCAAATGATTGGCTGGATCATTTTCCAGTATTTCAAACCCAGTTTAAATCCTAGAATTTATTCAAACTTCCAAAAACTTATAGCAAATGGTTTACATCTTGGAAAAATGCAAACTAAGTCTCATTTCAATCCATGAGAGCAGATCTACAGAGTGCACTTGTTAAATCTGTTTTTTCATAATAATATATTATATAGATTTAAAGTGAGCAAAAGAATGATTAAGTCATCTAAAATTGTCCGAGCATGCAAAAATATTGAATCTTTTCATGCATGTTCCTTTACTGTCCAACAAATTGTATAAAACAGCTCATGATTTTCACTGTACACATTTACAGTTATGATTTGATATCTACTTTACAATCATTAATTCGGTAGAAAATATCCCTGCATGGAACAATGCTCAATTTTGGTGTAGCAACTCCTCTACATGTCCTGAACCAGCATAAAATAGGAAATCATCAGAAAGTATTTGAATCTCTTGTTATTAAATTTTAAAAGCTTAACATAATTGCAAATCAATATAAAACAAAAGGAAATATTAAAAAATACTTTCTACAAAAGTAAATACATGTATTGCTCCTGTCACAACACTTTTATGCATTTGAATATATTGCAATATTTTATTTATCATTCGTGTTGCATACGTTTAGAACCCGAGCCTGTGGAGAGCGAGCAGGAGTTGCCGGAGGTGCCAGCGCAAGTTGAGGACGTCACTAACCATTTCGCTGAGCAAGGCATGCCCTGGTTCATCCCACAAACATTCCTTTATTTTGGTTTTGCTAAATAATTGCAATACAACTTATTGTGCATTAAGTTTATAGGTGTTGGTTAACGCTGTAGCTGCATTATGATTTACCTTCTCATTCATCCTTGATTACACTAGTAATAGCTATAGGTCATTAGCAATTGCTAGGTGTAGCTATAGGAAACTATAAAAGCCGAGTGGTCGAAAGAGCACATGTCGGCTATCCATCTTTACACTTATACAGTTGGAGGATTTCACATGAGGTTCTTAATGGGAGACCGGACGAGGCCATTAGGAGAAAAGCTGATGAGGACATCCTCTGGTGTAACTATTCTATATGCGCCACTTAGGTGGGACACCTTGATGCAGGTACTGTCCAAGCAGGCTATAGCTAGACAGCACATCATCGGAGACTTTGAATAAGCCCACCTTGCTTAATTTGAGAGGAGGAAGCCACTTTAAAAGGGAAAGCCACTCTTCCCTCATTGGAGTAGTCTTCTAGGTGGATTGGGCCCCTCGCTGATTTGGGTGGGCTAAAAACCTATTTGGCTTTCAGGCTTCCTTATTTTGTTGGGTCTCGGCTAACCCCACCTGGGTCGGATGTATCATTTGGTATCAGAGATCTGACTCAATTTAAGGGGGTGAGAATGATGAGGACATCCTCTGGTGTAACTGTTTCATAGGCGCATCTGAGCTAGGACACCTTGATGCAGGTGCTACCCAGGTAGGCTATAGTCGGACAACATAACATCAGAGACTTTGAATAATCCCACCTTGCTTAATTTGAGAGGAGGAAGCCACTTTAAAAGGTAGAGCCACCCCCTCATTGGAATAGTATTTTCAGTGGATTGGCCCTCTCATTGAGTTGGGTGTGCTAAGGAACTGTTGGACCTTCGGGCAGCCTTAATTTGTTGGATAGAATTGGATTGAATTTACTATAATTATTTTATTGCAACTCTTGATTGTTTTAGTACAGGATGCAATTTAAAGTTTGATAGAATTAAAGTAGAGATAAAATATGAAAGTAAGGATTCACTACTAGCGTAGGTTTGTTCATAGTTATAGAGTCATCCCTTATGTCTTGCATACTAATAGTCAGCTGCAGTTGCCCAACTTTGACGGGTGTGTCATGCTGAGTATTAGATGCTCAAGCTTTACTTGTAAACTTTATGTGCGTAGAGGGATGCCGCGGTACTGTGATTGCTGTGGTAAGTGGGTATGGCATGACAATCCATCAGAGGATTGGGATGTCACTTGGGAGCGGTGCCGCGAAGAAACTAGCTGATGAGGACATCACTTCAATGGATACAACGTCGCCTATTTATTGGAGTTAGAGTTCGACTTATTTTCGGACTGCAGGAAAGCACCTACATGCAACAGTTGTCACGGGTTCATAGGGATTCCATTTTGGGTCTTCTACTACTCCATGGAAAGATCATCAAGTCTACTTTGAGATGGATCCAGCCTCATGTGGATACCTTCTCAGAGTCAGTCACAATCACTGATTTTATATAGAGATGTATTCTGTCAACGGTGAGTCTGTTTCTATATGCTTTTATTGATAATTCTGAGAATAGATTGCTACCTAATAATGTTATGATGATTAGGATCTATGAAGGAGATAAGGAAGGGCTTAAAGAGAGACGTGGAGGTGCAAAGGAGCAGCAAAGGCGGCCAAGCCAAGTTGGAGTCC
>VSTD030002466.1:0-11798 GCA_008808055.3 Sporobolus alterniflorus
GATCACCATCTTCAAATATGGATGATTGACTGCTCTGATTGCAATGGCAAGAAACAACGACAACATTGTATGACAATAATGAGTATTATAGCCACTCATTTTCAGACACTTGCATATTACTCTTTAACAATGTGTGGTGCTTCATTCTCATAATTTTAAATAGTGTGACTAGTTACTCATTTAAATGGAATTACTCCATTTTCTGGAAAATCATGTGTCATTGTGCATTATAAAGTTAACACCACACCAAGAAGTAATTTTTTGGCACTCATTAGCTTTATTTTTACTCATTTCTTTGTTCACTATCCACCAGACATTTGGAACTCATGCATTTATTGATAATAATTATTGCAGTGATTATTTTAATTAAGAAGTGTAAAAGGTATTTGGTGAGTAAAAGCATTCCTTTTTTATCTACAGTTCTTAAACTCCCAAAAGTCCTCTATCCTTAAGTTCAAATAACATATCTTTGGTGACTATATTGTTTATAAAATTTAAATATCCTAGTTTCCTAATAATATAGTTCAATGTTTCAAAGAAGCAAAAACATAAACATAGCTAGCCTGCTAAGAACTATAATTAGGAGTATGGATGAAACAACTCACATATTTTCAATTGATCATCCGTTTGCTAAACTTACCTTGAATAATATCTAATGTTAGAATAGTTGAGTATATACTAGCTAATTCTTTATCTCAAACTCAAGTGTGTAAACAAACATATCTTTAGTTGAATAATTAACTTTTCAAGTCTTTGTTTAGAAGCACAAAAGAATAACTTCATAGTGTTTTTGCCATTTTAAGATCTCCTTTTTAATGAAAATAATATAGTATCATCTATATATTGAAAAAATAGGATGATGGAATAGAAACATTTTTATTGATACCATATTGAACAAATCTAGAGATAACTTGTCTCCTTATTTGAGTCTACTTTTAGTCTCGAAAAATGTTCTACCTCTTTATTCACTTTCACTCCTACCCTTTTCTTTTATGTTCCACACAAACTATTCTACCAGGGAAAATACCACTGAAACAGAAATTATTTAATTCTAAACTTTTGTTGCAAGAATGGCCTTTTACCTTATCAGATGATTGTTTTCATAATATATATATTTAGAATGATTCATTTGGTCTATTCCATGAATATCATCAATTAATGGTTTCACCATGAATGGTTTTATATGGAACGGACTGTCTTCATTCGTAATATTTCTTCCAGACATAACTTAACTTTTGATGCTTTAATACTTTGATGGAGTATAGATTCTATGTGCCTTTGAATTGCTCGATTATCTATGTACACCGTACCCACTTTGTAACTAAATAGTTTGATGAAACAAACAGATGTGTCTTGTTGATAAATTTGTGGATTTTGTCACCAATTTTCATGTTCGGGATCCCGAGATATATAATTGATACTCAAAAGTGGCAGATCAGTTCAGCATCTCGGCAATAATACGTCACGCTATATGCTATACAGTACTACTTTGGTAAAAAACTTGATCTATTGGTGGCATTAAAAAAATGATAGTGAATGTCCACATCTTATTCTAGCTAGAAAGTGAATGGACATACATGAAGCCAGCAACAACCGGATCCGTGCAGTACTGTTTGTACGAACGTTACGTGTTGGGTCATCATGATCCGTTGGTAAAGGATGAGAAGGTACGGATCCAAAATAAGCTGTTGAACCATAAACAAATTAAAACCAAATCGATGCCCCCCATCTGATTAATGAAACCCTTCCTTTTCCCTTGTTTCAAGGGAATTGAAATAATGCACAAGCTTCATTCCTCTGTCAGAGTTGGATGCACAGACACACATACGACCAACACTAGTGGTCCATATCAATGATCATCGATTCCAGATGCTGCTAGAGCTTTCCGCGCTAGCTGTACCTTATGGTGTGTACGATGGATGCTGGAAAGCACGCATTAAGACAAATTAAGCGCTAATCTAAAATGGCCACGATCAGCAGCAGCGAGAAGACGCTAATCGCAGTGGAGGACAACACGTTTTGTTCCTAATAACAAGCGAGTTGCGCGTCGGTTTCAGTGCCGGTGAAGCAGTACCAGCAGTATCTATATGTCGCCGTATACACGTAGCTTTCTCTCATGCTTGTTGGTTAATTTGCCGTCTGGTGAAGACAGTTGCGTGAGATGCTCCTCGCTTTTTTATTTTTATTTCATGCCGACGGTCCTGCACGTCGTCATCGTGTACGAAACGGTACGATCTGAGGAAGGCACATCTGATCGCATCCACGTCACGGTCGATAGAGACGTCGTGTCACCGGCAATTGTTTATAGGATCCGAGGCAGCTTGGAGAGCAGTGAAATCGATCATCCATGCAGTAGCTAAGCGCCGACCACCTGCCGCTAGCTGTTCTTCTCTGGCTGGTACCCCCTAGTACACGCAGCAGCTAGCTGTACTGCTGATAAAGATGGATGGCGGCATGAACAGCAGCAGTCTGCTGAGGAGGAGGATGAGGAGGATAAAAGAGATTGCGGGAACCGGTGATGTGAAAGTGTTGCCATCCTTGCTAGTGCTTTTGTTGGGAGAAAAAAGGAAGGTGGCCACTTTTGATTTTCTGCTCGGATGATTACGCAGCAGCTAGCTGTACTGTTGATAAAGATGGATGGCGGCATCAGTCAGCTGAGGAGGAGCAGGAGGAAGACGATGAAGAACAAAGAAAACGATTGTGGGAACCGGTGATGTGAAAGTGTTGCCACCCTTGCTAGTGCTTTTGTTGGAGAAAAAAAAGGAAGGTGGCCACTTTTGATACTTTTGTTTGGTCGAATTGGTTTACGATACTTCTCATGGAACTACTATAAGAGTAGCCCACGAAGGTTCATTAATTGGATGGACTAGGGCTCTCCACGCTAAAGTACAATGAACACGGTAGTTTATGTGGTTCAGGCCCTCGAAACGTAATACTCTATATCCATGAAGAGAGGTATTGTATTACTGTGTGTGTTGTTCAAGCCTAGGATTGAACTTACCTAAAAGAGTCTCGGGATTAAAAGAATTTGTCTAGTACTAGCATCTGCTCAGACCTTTTATAGCTTAAGACCGGGTAATTAGAATGAGACCCAAGACTCGACAATCGGCCCCGGGCACTAAAACCCTATGCAGTAGGACACTAATGCCTAAGAGTAGTAAATGATGTCTTCAATAGCGTGGACACTTCTGATCTTATTGCCTGTCATGCTACACTCGGTCAGCAGTGTGGCGTCGTGTTGTCGAGTCGCTTGGCACTGTAGCGGTGATAAGTGAGTGGTCTATAGTGCTGGCACTGCACTATAGTCGCACTGTAGCTACAAGTCTGCACGCCTTACATGCATTGAGTGCGCTGCCTGCCCGCACGTCTTGCAGGCCTATGATAGCCCTAACGTCATGCGCATTTGAAACATGCACACGTGCATTGGGAACATGCGTGCCTAGCTGCACAGACAGACCTGCTAGGCTTTTCTTTATGCTTGAGCCCGGTGGCCCACAGGGAGCTGTGAGACACGTGGTAGCGCTGGAGCCCACCTTAGTCGGGAGGTGAGGTCCGAAGCCATAGAACATATGGCAGCGCCGAAGCTCACCTCAGCCTCGAGGTGAGGTTCAGAGCCATAGGACACTGGCAGTGCCAGAGACCACCTCAGCCGCGAGGTGAGGTTCAGAACCATAGGGCACGTGGCAGCGTCGAAGCACACCTTAGTCGGGAGGTGAGGTCCAGAGCCATAGGACACGTGGCAGCGCCGGAGACCACCTCAGCCTGGAGGCGAGGTCCGGAGCCACGGGGCACGTGGCAGCGTCGGAGCTCACCTCAGCCGGGAGGTGAGGTCCGGAGCCATAGGATACGTGGTAGCGCCGGAGACCACCTCAGCTTGGAGGTGAGGTCTACAGCTGCGGGGCGTGTGGCAGTGTCGGAGCCCACCTCAGCCTAGAGGCGAGGTGTACAGCTGCGGGGCACGTGACAGCGTCAGAGCCCACCTCAGCTGGGAGGTGAGGTCCAGAGCCATATGACACATGGCAGCGTTAGAGCTTATATTAGCCGGGAGGCGAGGTCCGGAGCCATAGGACACGTGGTAGCGTGTGGATGCACATCCTGCTACGTGTCTTGATTTAAAGCTTGTATGTAGCGGTACCCGGTCTGCAGGGTGCCAACAGTCTTGACTTGAAGCTTGTATGTTGGGGTATCCGGTCTGCAGGGTACCGACAGTGGCCCCTGGGCCCACCTCAGGAGAGGCTATGAACCTGCATGTGGGGCCAACTCTTCGGTGCCCCGCTCGGTTATCTTAAACTTTTTACTTGGCAGAGGAAGTGATAACTATCTTTCCAAGTCCTTAGCCGTGCAAGAACCTAATTTTTTTTACTGAGAAACGTCCTGGTCATAGTGGCCCCCTGGGTGGCGTTGCTAGAGGTATGAGAATGATTACCACTTAGTTGCAGGACATCAGCGGTGCCCCCTCCCCTAGGAGGCGGTGCCGGAGATCTGGGACCGCCCATCATCAATGCTAGGAAACGTCGATGGCGGGCCCCTTGGAAGATGTCGGAGCTAGAGATCTGGGAGCGCCCATCATCAATGCTAAGAAACGTCGACGACGAGCCCCCCTGAGAGGTGCTGAGCTGAAGATCCGGAAGCACCCACCATCAATACTAAGAAACATCGACGGTGGGCCCACTGGCAGGTGCTGATGGAGATCCGGGAGTGCCCACAATCAACGTAAGAAACGTCGACGGTGGGACTCCTAGGAGATGTCGAAGCTAGAGATCCAGGAGCAACCCACATCAACGGTAAGAAACATCAATGACGGGACCCTAGGAGGTGCTGGAGCTGGAGATCCAGAAGCGCCCACCATCAACGCTAAGAAACATCGATGGTAGGCCCCCTGACGGGTGCTGACAGAGATCTGGGAGCGCCCACCATCAATATAAAAAACATCGACGGTGGATCCCTTGGGAGATTTCAGAGCTGTAGATCCAGGAGCGCCAACCATCAACACTAAGAAACGTCGATGGTGAGCCCCCTGGTGGGTGCTAATGGAGATCTGGGAGTGCCCACCATCAACATAAAAAATGTCGACGATGGGACCCTGGCGGGTGCTGACGGAGATCCTGGAGCACCCACCATCAACGTACAATGAACACGGTAGTTTATGTGGTTCATTAATTAGATGGACTAGGGCTCTCCACGCTAAAGTACAATGAACACGGTAGTTTATGTGGTTCAGGCCCTCGGAACGTAATACTCTATATCCATGAAGAGATGTATTGTATTGCTGTGTGTGTTGTTCAAGCCTAGGGTTGAACTTGCCTAAAAGAGTCACGGGATTAAAAGAACTTGTCTAGTACTAGCGTCTGCTCAGACCTTTTATAGCTTAAGACCAGGTAATTAGAATGAGACCCAAGACTCGACAGTCGGCCCCAGGCACTAAAACCCTATGCAGTAGGGCACTAATGCCTAAGAGTAGTAAATGATGTCTTCAATGGCGTAGACACGTCTGGTCTTATCGCCTGCCATGCTACACTCGGTCAGCAATGTGGCGTCGTGCTGTCGAGTCGCTTGGCACTGTAGCGGTGATAAGCGAGTGGTCTATAGTGCTGGCACTGCACTATAGTCGCACTGTAGCTACAAGTCTGCACGCCTTACAGGCATTGAGTGCGCTGCCTGCCCGCACGTCTTGCAGGCCCATGATAGCCCTAACGTCATGCACATTTGAAACATGCACACATGCATTGAAAACATGCGTGCCTAGCTGCACAGGCAGACCTGCTAGGCTTTTCTTTATGCTTGAGGCCGGTAGCCCACATGGAGCTGTGAGACACGTGGTAGCACCGGAGCCCACCTTAGTCGGGAGGTGAGGTCCGGAGCCATAGAACATGTGGCAGCACCGGAGCTCACCTCAGCCTCGAGGTGAGGTCCAGAGCCATAGGACATGTGGCAGTGTCGGAGACCACCTCAGCCGCGAGGCGAGGTTCAGAACCATAGGGCACGTGGCAGCATCGAAGCCCACCTTAGCCTGTAGGCGAGGTCTGAAGCCATGGGGCACGTGGCAGCGTCAGAACCCACCTCAGCCGGGAGGTGAGGTCCAAAGCCATAGGACACGTGGCAGCGCCGGAGACCACCTCAGCCTGGAGGTGAGGTCCGGAGCCACAGGGCACGTGGCAGCGTCAGAGCTCACCTCAACCGGGAGGTGAGGTCTGGAGCCATAGGATACGTGGCAGCGTCGGAGACCACCTCAGCCTGGAGGCGAGGTATACAGCCACGGGGTGCGTGGCAGTGTCGGAGCCCACCTCAGCCTAGAGGCGAGGTGTACAGCCATGGGGCACGTGGCAGCATCGGAGCCCACCTCAGCTGGGAGGTGAGGTCCAGAGCCATAGGACACATGGCAGCGTCAGAGCTCATATCAGCCGGGAGGCGAGGTCTAGAGCCATAGGACACATGGTAGCGTGTGGATGCACACCCTGCTACATGTCTTGATTTAAAGCTTGTATGTAGCGGTACCCGGTCTGCAGGGTGCCAACAGTCTTGACTTGAAGCTTGTATGTTGGGGTATCCGGTCTGCAGTGTACCGACAGTGGCCCCTGTGCCTACCTCGGGAGAGGCTATGAACCTGCATGTGGGGCCAACTCTTCGGTGCCCCGCTTGGTTATCTTAAACTTTTTACTTGGCAGAGGAAGTGATAACTATCTTTCCAAGTCCTTAGCAGTGCAAGAACCTAATTTTTTTTACTGAGAAACGTCCTAGTCATAGTGGCCCCCTGGGTGGCGTTGCTAGAGGTATGGGAATGACTACCACTTAGTTGCAGGACATTGGCAGTGGCCCCCCTGGGAGGCGGTGCCGGAGATCCGGGACCGCCCACCATCAATGTTAGGAAACGTCGATGGCGGACCTCTTGGAAGATGTCGAAGCTAGAGATCCGAGAGCGCCCATCATCAATGCTAAGAAACGTCGACGACGAGCCCCCCTGAGAGGTGCCGGAGCTGAAGATCCGGGAGCGCCCACCATCAATACTAAGAAATATCGACGGTGGGCCCACTGGCAGGTGCTGACGGAGATCCGGGAATGCCCACAATCAACGAAAGAAACGTCGACGGTGGGACTCCTAGGAGATGTCGAAGCTAGAGATCCGGGAGCAACCCACATCAACGGTAAGAAACATCGACGACGGGACCCTAGGAGGTGCTGGAGCTGGAGATCCAGGAGCGCTCATCATCAACGCTAAGAAACATCGATGGCAGGCCCCCTGGCGGGTGCTGACAGAGATCTGGGAGCGCCCACCATCAACATAAAAAACATCGACGGTGGATCCCTTAGGAGATTTCAGAGCTGTAGATCCAGGACCGCCAACCATCAATACTAAGAAACGTCGATGGTGAGCCCCCTGGTGGGTGCTAATGGAGATCCGGGAGTGCCCACCATCAATATAAAAAATGTCGACGGTGGGACCCCTGGCAGGTGCTGACGGAGATACTGGAGCACCCACCATCAACGTAAAAAATATCGACGATGGCCCCCCTGGGTGGCGGTGTCGGAGATCTGAGAGCTCCCACAATCAATGCTAAGAAACATCGATGACAGCCCCCTGGGAGGTATCGAAGCTAGAGATCCGGGAGCACCCACCATCAACGCTAAGAAACATTGACGACGAGCCCCCAGGCCCCCACGGGAGGGAACTGGTCTCCATCCGGGATCTGAAAGGTGTGTTCTAACCTGTATAGGCATGATAGGCAAAAGGTAATTCTACTCACGGGTCCCAGTCTCCCTGCACTTAGTTCTGCTATGGTTGACAACCCTTAGCCAGCTTATGGAGCATGGGTAATTTAGTGCGATGCTATCTGGGTTATGGTTATGGCCTTGTTCAGGGCCATGTTCCGTTCGGACCCCCAGTACTTAGCTGTCAGCGTCAAGTAGGCAAAGTATACATGCTTATGGTACAGGACCAAGCTAAGTAGGCTGCACACTCTGGACCCCCACCCCCCTCCCATTTAGCATTAGCTTTTCCAAGGAGTAGTCATTCGGCAACACTGGACCCCGAGCAAGAAAATAACCAAGGGACACCAGATAAGTCGCATGTACCTCAAGCAGACCCGCTTGCGACATGATTGCACAACTCAAACTAGAGGCGAGATAGGGAAAAAAGTAATTGACCACATGAGGGATAAACATACAAAAATAGACATAAAATTGAAGCACAATTCTATGAACATAATTGCATATAGGGTGAGGCAGTGAATGATTGTTGATGCGGCTCCGAACCCCATGGAGGAGTTTGAACGGTTGCTCCCTTGGAGACGCATGCCTCTGAGTTTCTGACCGCACCGAGTCAGGCCCCCAAAGTCTTCACCGTGCGCGTTGTGCCGGGGGGTACGGGAACTCGCCTGTCCGGGACCCCACGACCTGCACGGAGCTATCGTGCCACACAGCTTCCTCAGCCCAGAACCACCTCATTGGGGTCCGGCCAAGGGAACTGCTCTATTCTGGGTCTGGTGCGCTCAGGAGCTGGGACCCAATGATTGTAGAAACTTGGATAGAGATGCCTAGAGAGAAGTTAGAACATATTTCGTCCTTACTCAGGTTGAACGTGTCTGTTGATGCTTTTCTTAGGGCTTGGACGTCCAGTGTGCACCCCTAGTTGGGTACATAACAGTTCACATCTCCCGACACACATACCAAATAGTAAGACCAGAGCGAGGCACAACGACCCACCACCGACAGCGAGGGGGCCATCGAGGGAGCAGACCAGCCCAACAAACACCTAGGCTTAGCTTGTAGTGCACTAAGGGTACAAAACTAGGTTGAGGCAAGACGGTCCACCGTCGGTGGCTGAGCGGGGCCTCCATGGGGAGGACTTACTCAAGACACATCGAAGGTTTAGCTATGCCTGGAGTTAACTTACTTAGCAACATGATCTAGGAGTGTTGTGAATAATTAACCACTTGGCCTCTAAGGAATAAGCATAGTGTCCTACAACAGTCCAACTTAGTGAGCAATTTGTGCAGACCAATCCTTTCAGGCATAGAAAAAAGGGGGGAAAGCCTACTAAGAAGCGAGGCAAAAACCTAGAGGTGAAAAAAGTAGATGTGTCGATCCCAAAACATGGCATCACATAGGAGAAGATAGGTCATACATGGACACAACGACCCACCATCGGTGAGGTGAGATAGTTGCTGAGAAGCGAAGTCTATTCAGGCCCTACCAAGGTTTAGCTGTGCTGTCGAGTCGCTTGGCACTGTAGCGGTGCCAGACGAGTGGTCCATAGTGCTGGCGCTGCACTATAGTCACACTATAGCTGCCTGTCCACATGCCATGCTGGCATTGATTGTGCTACCTGCGCGCACATCTTGTAGGCCAATTATGGCCCTGACATCAAGCGCCTTGGAAATGTGCGCGTGTGCATTAGAAACTTGTGTGCCTAGCTGTACAGGCAGATCTGCTATGCTTTTCTTTATGCTTGAGACCCGTGGCCCACAGGGAGCTGTGGGACACGTAACAGCGCCGGAGCCCACCTCAGCTGGGAGGTGAGATCCGGAGCCATACGACACGTGGCAGCACCATAGCTCACCTCAGCCAGGAGGCGAGCTCCGGAGCTATAGGACACGTGGCAGCGCCGGAGACCACCTCAGCCGGGAGGCGTGGTCCCGAGCCATAGGACATATGGCAGTGCCGGAGCCCACCTTAGCATAGAGCGTGAGGTCCGGAGCCGCGGGGCACATGGCAGCGCTGGAGCCCACCTCAGCTTGGAGGCAAGGTCCGGAGCCATCCGACATGTGGCAGTGTTGGAGTCCACCTCAGCTTGGAGGCGAGGTCCGGAGCCGTGGGGCACGTGGCAGCGCCGAAGTTCACCTCAGTCGAGAGGCGAGGTCCGGAGCCATAAGACACGTGGTAGCGTCAGAGCTCATATCAGCCAGGAGGTGAGGTCTAAAGCCATAGGACATATTGCAGCGTGTGGATGAACAACCTGCTACTTGTCTTGACTTAAAGCTTGGATGTAGGGGTACCCGGTCTGTAGGGCACTGACGGTCTTAACTTAAAGCTTATATGTAAAGGTAACCAATCTGCAGAATACCGACTATTGCTTCTCAAAATCAGTTGACCTTCTTTTTAAGTCACCGCCGGTGTATCTATATACACACCAATTATGCAGCCGTAGAAGTCTTCCTTTTGGTGCGGTCCAGTCAATCACAGAGTACCAAGTACTGTGCTTCCTGTAGGTACGGTGCTCCTAGCATATATTGGGGTGCGTATCCCCTGCCTTTTGGGGTAAAGGCAGAGGGTAACAGTACCTCTATCTTCCCCCTCTCTCAGCCGTTTGATCAAGAATGGATGGATCAGATTAATTGCTATAATACCTGATAAACAGTATAAGCTAGACATAATGAACAGTGATTTGCTACAGCACCCCCATAAACAATATTCCATAACAAAGTCACTGTTTATCCCTTCACACATCACTGTGCCCCCTGCCTTTCCCAGAGTAAGGCGGAGGATCCGGACCCCATATATTGAGTTTGAGTCCTGCGGAACTCTTATCTCTGCAGAAGCTGTCTAATACCATTCCGTCCAATTTTCTGGTCCACTGTGATAGATAGATAGATGATGCAGAGAAAAGTCCAAGGAATCGGTTGCTTTAGGAACGTGGAAATTATATGTCGCCGCCTTTTTAGACTGCTTACTTTTGTTCAAAGAGAACCATGTTTAAAACAAAAGAACAAGATGAATTCCAAACATTTTTTTCAAAATTTGCCAACGGATAAATACCTCTCTTTGTTTCTAGATTCTCTTATCCGGAATCGACTAGCTAGGACCGCATGCAGGGCCGTCTGTTTGCTGCGGCTTTTCCACCATCCACCAGCCGACCTGATCGATGCAGTCAGCGATAGTGTAGCCGTGACAACTACGACGACTGATGTGGATGCATGCATGCATGCGTTTGTGCGATTCATTATGCCCACGCACATGTTGATAAGTTTCACGTCGGAAAGTGATTGTGCCGTGTTCCCCGGCCATGTATAGTATACTCCAACAACCGGATCGATCCTGACAAACAAAGAGGAGCACGTTGCACAGCTCAGTATTTTCATGAAAGACTGTCTCCTCTTCTTCCGGTTCAATCACACACACACAAACGTACGATTCAGAGATTCAAGACTCGATTCCATTTACAGAGACAACAAATTCTGAATAATACTATCACCCATGCATGCAAGAGTTGCAGCTAGCAAAACGAACCTCTGTTATCATACAAAAACACGAATCATACACACACATTACAACCCGTATATGGAAGGAGATGCCGGTCCGTAACTATACGCAGGAATCGAAATCTCTAGTCGGAAACCAAGAGAATAATAATAAAAAAAATATAGAAAATGACGGAAGAAGACGATGAAGCGATATGATCGGCGATCGCTCACCAACCATTATTTCCCACCGCTCAGCCAGCTAGAGCTTCAGGACAACCACGCCGACGCCGAAAAAATGCTTCTTTTTTCCCCCCTTCTCCTGCCAGCGCCGACGCGAAAGTTGAATTTCTTGTCACCTAACCTTCCACGGTTACGTGCTCCTCCGGCTCAGCTCATCATGCTCCCACCTCGCTCGCTCGCCGCGCTGGCCTCACCTCACACAGGACAACCCGCGACGAAGGCGGAGTCCTTTGCGTTCACTGGCTCGGTGGTGGCGGCGGCGGCCACGGGGGCGACGACGGTGGCGCGGCAAATCGGGCACGTGGCGTGGAGGCGCAGCCACGCGCCGATGCAGTCGGCGTGGAACCGGTGGCCGCACCGCGGGAGCTGCCGCGCCGCGTC
>VSTD030002467.1:0-11798 GCA_008808055.3 Sporobolus alterniflorus
GGAGATCTCGTAAGATATAAACGAGCCTTCGTCATTAGATTTCAATTAATGCATTTATTTTCTCACGACCCATACTCTTTTCCTTATAGGGGAAGCCCGCGAAAGTGTGAGGTTTTTAATGAGGCGGAGTCCATGTAACCCCGAAGCAGCAATATAAGCTTCCTTTCCCAAAACATCGATCACCACTGTCGAAATCGCTAGAAACGCTAGCTCTGTATTTGACAAAAGTTGTTACGCTTAGTAAGCCAAAGCCACAACTAAAGGCGGGTTATCGCAACCTTCACTCATTGGCTCAAAAAGAAAAACATCCGATGAAAAAAGAGGCAACCCCAAAATACAAGGGACTCAAAAAAGAAAGACCTTCGATGAAAAAAAAAGAGGCAACCCCAAAACGTAAGGGGCTCAAAAAAGAAAAACCTCCGATGAAAAAAGAGTAACCCCAAAATGTAAGAGGTTCAAAAAAGAAATATCTCCGATGAAAAAAGAGGCAACCCCAAAACGCAAGAGGCTCAAAAAAGAAAGATCACCGATGAAAAAAGAGGCAACCCCAAAATACAAGGGGCTCAAAAATAAAAGACCTCTGCTGAAAAAAGAGGCAACCCCAAAACGCAAGAGGCTCAAAAAAGAAAGATCACCGATGAAAAAAGAGGCAACCCCAAAATACAAGGGGCTCAAAAATAAAAGACCTCTGCTGAAAAAAGAGGCAACCCTAAAACGTAAGGGGCTAAAAAAAGAAAGACATTCAATGGAAAAAAAGATGCAACCCCAAAACGCAAGGGGCTCAAAAAAGAAAAACCTCCGATGAAAAAAGAGCAACCCCAAAATGCAAGGGGCTCAAAAAAGAAATATCTCCGATGAAAAAAGAAGCAACCCCAAAACACAAGGGGCTCAGAAAAGAAAGACCACCGATAAAAATAGAGGCAACCCTAAAATGCAAGGGGCTCAAAATGAAAGACCTGCGATGAAAAAGGAGTCAACCCCAAAACGCAATGGGCTCAAAAAAGAAAAACCTCCGATGAAAAAAGAGGTAACCACAGAATGCAAGGGGCTAAGAATAATAGCAAATCACACGAAGGCAATCCCATAAACCAAAAATCAAGAACCGTTAGCTCACCAAAGCCAGCTTCGCTAACCTAACGCTTGAAGATGAGGGTGACACTTTTCGGTTTCATCTCAAAATGTGAATAGGAAATCACACGAAGGTGATCCCATAAACCAAAAATCAAGAATCATTAGCTCACCAAAGCCAGCTTCGCTAACCTAACGCTTGAAGGCAAAGGTGACACTTTTCGGTTTTATCTCAAAACACGAATAGCAAATCGCACAGAGGTGATCTCATAAATCGAAAATCAAGAACTGTTAGCTCACCAAAGCCACCTTCGCTAACCTAATGCTTGGAGGTGAGGGTGATGCTTTCGGTCTCATCTCAAAACACAAATAGCAAATTGCACGAAGGTGATCCCATAAACCAAAAATCAAGAACTGTTAGCTCACCGAAGCTAGCTTCGCTAACCTAACGCTTGAAGGCGAGGGTGACACTTTTTGGTATCTTCTCAAAACATGAATAGCAAATCACACAAAGGCAATCCCATAAATCGAAAATCAAGAACTATTACCTCACCGAAGCCAGCTTCGCTAACCTAACACTTGAAGGCGAGGGCGACGCTTTTTGGTTTTATCACAAAACACAAACTTTTGAATCATGAATCACATAGAGGTAGCGCTGCGGCACAAACAGTGTGAAGGTTGCATAGTCGAATCATGCATAGGAGCCACACGAACAATTCCAAAGTTTACCGTGTGGAAACGATACGACAACGTGAGCGAGCTAATCACTGTAACAAGGATACATCTCACATGAAGACATCAACGCACAACGACCAAAGGATGTGAATAAGAACACATCACAAGAATAAAACAAGTATATTTAGTCGCTATCAATATTTATAATTTTGCCCTTTACAACCACCCCATTCGCTATAAATTGTTCCAATATTATTTGCCACTCCCTCTCCTCCATATCGGCCGAAGGGGAGTAGCGACCATCTTTAAAAGATTGCTTAATAACGAGCGGGAGCTCATCGGAGGCCCTCGCTTCAGCATCTAACAAAACCGTATTGGCTTTGATCTTCATGGACCCTCGTCCGTGACCTCTAACACTAGCTGAATGTGCAGGTCACCGATAGGGACAACTCGTGAAACAACGGGCCTCCGTACTTCAGCCTTCAAAGAAAAACCAAACAACCCATGTAAACCAGTGCAATAACGCAAACATTAATACCGCGAAGGATATTCACATAAAAAACTCATTCCATTTCATGAAATGTATGATGCCTCAAATGGACCAAAATATTTTTTTACAAAAATTGCGTTCAACGACTCCACGCTCCACTCTCTCACACCACGGTCTTATTAGCCTTCATAGAAGCTTCAGCATCCATCAGCGTGTGAGCCTCCACAATATCCCCAGCACCAGTGAGCCCGCTTTCGACAACAATGCACGTAGCCGCACCATCACCATCATCTGGAGCCTCTAACTGAAACAATCATTGTTTAGTTAGTTTACAATTCAAGCCAACAATTTCTAATTATTGTCGTCACTTATGGTTGTGGCATTGGCCACATCTAGCCAGCGAAGAGCCTTAGGCAGTCCGTGAGGTTTCCATCACCTTCGCACGATTCACCCCGCCAACTTCCGCATATTGTCTGGAACATCTTGCAGGATGGAGGCGTCACTAGAAGTAGCCAATCTGTGAAGGTGACCTGGTTCCTGGCACCTCTCATTGTTGAGCATGATAAGAACGCCCTCGATGGCCAAGATGGCAAAGTTGACATTTAGCTGCCAGACAGTGTTCAGCATAGTTTGTACCTCCCTAACAACCCAGTTAATCATTTCTTCCACCTTCGTGCCTTTGGCTGGGAGATGTAAGCATCGCACCTTAACCTCGTCAAATGACGAGGCCATCATTTCAAGAAGCTCGCGGAGGCGGTGGCGCACATTCATGCAGTAATCGGTGTAGCCTTGGGTTTCTCCATTCAATTCTCCTTGAATTCTGGCTACCTCCATCGTGTGGGCTTCTACAGGCTTTGTCTTCTCTTGTTCAACTTTTTCAGTAAATGTCTTGTATTTTTTCGATAGCCAACGGTTATATTCTCCTTTTCACGCTTCAGATCGGCATAAGTTGCCTCAAGCTCAGTGATTTTTTTCGCTTGAGATTTCACCAGTCCTCGAGCTCTGCATTTCTAGTCGTTTGCACCGACTCGGCCGCTTTCTTCATCCGCAAGTTCTCTGACAGCACGAGGGCATGTTGAAATAATCCACCAATTAGAACGAACACGAAAATACCAATGCAAAGTAAAACCTATGGGTCACAGATAGCGTTCTGGTTCCTTGTCCAAGCCTTCCAAAGGCGGAGGCCGGGTAACATCTGCAAAACACAAGTCATTAGAGCCCGTGATAATAAGACGAAGCCTCAACAGAAAAACTAACCAGACGTTGACGGTGGAGGAGCATGACATTTTTCTCCAGTTCTCTTGGGCAAAGGGGTCTTGCGAACATCCGGCGATGAGTCATCACTGAGATTAGTGAAGGCCACCACACAAGCGGTGCATTCATTAACATGAGTCATGGTGTGACCTTCGTCATGTTTACCATGAGACGGAGCCGGTACATCTAATAAGCAAAAAAATTTAGATATCCCAACTAGTTTCACAAGAGCCAATTCCATCTTCGACGTATCTTGCGGCCCAGGCTTGACCCTCGGTCGTGCTACCTTCACAATGCTTATCCTTTTTGGTGGCACCATTTTGGATGGAGTGGCCCGACTCAGTCTGGTCTTCGCCCTTTTCATAGCCGGTTTCTTCGACACTTCAACTTTTTGCTTCTCTCGTGCCGCCTGGGAGGGTTCGGTCCTGAGAAGTGGGCGTGGAGCATAGGCCAACCCAATCTGCTCAAAAATGCGATATAGGTGGCCACCATTTGGGAGCTTAGCCATTGTAAGTGCATCATGTTCTTTCGGCCCAAAGCTCCCAAGGATTCTGTCAGCCTCTGTCTCCACCTCCGCTAAAACACAGCTAACACTTATCGCATAGACTACCTCCATGAGAAACACCGGCAACGGAGTACGAACCTTCAACACATGAGTAGTGCTGATGGTCACGCCCCTGTAGCTAAAGCTGGAGGTCAGGCGGTACATCTTGCGTGCCACGAATTCCTCTACAGCGTCTCGGCCCCCAATGGTGGAGGTTGCTCAAACAAAAGCATTGTCATTCGTGTCATCGTCCGGGCATTCGACCTCTGGCTCAACTGTGTAATCAAGCGCACTCATTCGTGATTGTAGAGCATACACACTTTTCCCAACCTTAGAACTGCGGAGGCATGGGACGTGGCAATAGAACCAAGATTTTTTCCACCCTGTGGACCACTTGTTTTTGATGGCCAGGCTAAGCTTCGCCCACCATCCCTCTTTGCATGAAAATTCAGACAACCATATCGGGTGAACATCACGCCTTCAGGGGTTTCCACCTTCTTTGGCTGGTAGTGAAGTTCGTATCGCTTCGCAAATGCATTGCCCTCGGGTATGCCTTCGAAGCTGCCAATAGCCAAGAAATATTTGGAGAGCTGCGCTATGGTGTTGGGCATCAACTAATGCAACTGCGCTTGAAACTTGTGCAAGATATCATCTAAAACGGGATGCGGAGGCATGCGCAAGCTAGCAACAAAGAAATCCTCATACACGACGGCTTCATCGTCGTCCGGCTCCGGAACTATTTCAGCCCCGAGCGCGCGAGCGTCACCATCTACGAAGTATCCTTTTTCCACCATCTCCTTGATCTTACCAACAGTGATGGTCAACGACCCGAAATACGATTGTGAGTTTTCATCATCAGAACAACCTTCATCCAAGGAGTCGTCAGCTACATCCGGGCTCAAAAGGCATCCCTCACCGTCGGAGGCGACATGATTCTCACCAACTATCTGTGCTACCTCAACCGCACTTGCTACCTTGTCCACATTTTCCACCTCCGTCGTGTTGGCAGCATCTTCACTAAGAGGGCTGAAACACACCATGACCTTCGGAGAGCAAGCGAGATCATCGAAAGTGAAACGTGGTAAGAATTGGAGAGTGAGAGCACGTTACAGCAAGTCAATCGTGATAATGAAAGACCAAGTGGGCGCTACCAAGACTCACACAAGGCTTTTATAGGTGACAGAAACCTAAAGATTGCCTTAAAGAGACAAGTTCCCTCACGCACTGGAGTCTTCGCTATTATCAAAACAGATATCTTCGGCATCAATTTTCGTTTCTTTATCATTGCTCACGATGCAGGGAATTACGAAGGCTTATAAGTAACGATGGTGAAGCCTTCGTTGCTGTTCGCTTTCATCATGGATTGTCTAATCAATTACCTCGTGTTTCTTTTCATGTGTTTCACGGGGCAGCAGAGCCTTGATCGAAGGCTAAGGCCTAAGCTGACCGATACCCATGACGGAGGTATGTCCAAAGGTGAAGTTAAGGCAGTGCCCAAGACAAAGGAAATCTCGGCTTTCGAAAGTTCAGAGCCGAAGGCATCAAGGTGCGCGGTGGGGCAAAGATAAAATAGTTGTAAATTAGGAATGGATGTAATAATCCCGTGACCATGTACTCAACGAGATTGATGAGCAGTTAGAAGTGATTAGGACATTGTAAATCAACCCCTAACTGACATATAAATAGACCTCCCTAAGGTCCCGAAGGAGGGCCGGGAATGCATTGATTTCACATTGAGCTTGCCACATGTTCACCTTCATCTTTTCATACTCTCATTTCTGAATTTCGTGTTCAGAGTTAAGCCTTCGAACTTGAATCCCAACAATTTCAGCTTCCTAATATGAAGTTTGTGCGTACAATGATATGTTGGATTAGTGTTGACATATGGACAGATTAGTGTTGACATATGGTCAAATGTTGTGTTTCACCCAAGTAGCACATGCAGTCATAAACTATTTGCGTCTTAACAATTATCAGGTGTCAGAAGTGTCTACATACAATGATATGCTGGATTAGTGTTGACATATGGGCAAATGCTGCATTTCACCAAGTAGCACAAGCAGTCATAACAATTATCAGGTGTTAGATCAACAATCTCCGATGAAACAAGCAAGTGAGATGAAGCTTTTATAGCACGAACAACTTCAGCAGGGTGATGCACAACAGTAGTGTATAGATGAGAAAATAGCAATGTTCAAACTTTAGTAATTTTTATTAAATTATTGTATCATTGTCATTTTACAATGCTTATATATGACAAGCCGCAGCAACGCGGAGGTATCAACTAGTATGTTTATGATTCTTGTACACCACATTTGTAATTGTTGTTTTCCCTAACCCTCCAAATCCAATGCTGTGATTATCTTAAATTGTTCCTCTCATGACTCGTTCTCGTCCGTTAGCCTTTTTATGAGATTGTTGCCTTTTCTTTTCAATGCCAGTGAGTTCTGTTTCCTTTCTGTAGAGAGCTGATAGGGGGGCACGACAGCCTTCGCTGTACATGATCAATGTTGTACCTATAACTTCGCTGACTAAAGTTGCATGACACGTCTCTTGATTTCTTTGGTCTCGGTACCTAACTAGTGTTGGATCTTGGTCTTTGTCAGCAGGTTGATGCTATCTCTTCTTTTGATTTCTACGTACAGGTTGCTGCTCCTATCTATCCACATGTATCCTCTACCGTGCCTGGAACATGACGCTGCACAAGAGCCGACAACCAGACACACATCACCTGGAGAGCATCTCTCCGGCCGGCTGCCGGGCAGGAGGAGAAACAGCTGATTTCGAGCTCTCGTTCTTTGCGGAGGTTCCTGCGAAAGCTGAACCCATCTTGACCCAAATGGGCAAATGACGCTGATTACGACCACGAGTAACTATGGCGGCAGGGAACCAAGAAATCATTAAGCATCGATGCACTGAACTAGATTCAAAGATTCTGAACTTTTCATAATCACAGACGATGGCGGCGGCAGCAGTGGCAAGTAATAATCTGAAATCGAAACCACGTACAGGGAACGAGTTGAAAGGGAACAAAATACAGTGGGATTGGACACGTCACCGCCTCAGTCGGCCGCGGCGAGCTCGAGGGCGGGGGCCTCCGCGTCGACGGTGGCGCTGGAGGCGACGAGCGTCCAGTCCGGCGGGAGAGGCGGCGGCGGCCGGTACTGCGTGGGGCGGCGCTTGATGTCCCACGGCGCCGTCTTCTTGGGCTGCGTCTTCATGTGGTGCTTGGTCCCCTTCTTCTGCGGCCGCGACGAGCACTCCACCGCCAGCGCCGCGCGCCCGCCGCACCCAGGCAGAGGGAAGCCAACGGACGGGGCGGATGTCCCGTACGGCGGTGCCCGTCGGCATGTTCAGTGCTCTGCTTGCGGGGAGGGGAGTGCTGCTGTTTGGGATAAGACGGGAGACGGTTTTGGATTGGGCCTTTTTTGTGCTGGAAGGATTGCTTGGCTAAGCGAAACCCAGCCGTTCATCGGAAAAGGACGTGACATCAGACCGTTAAATTCCCTCCGCTTTGTTCATCCCATCCCTGTTTTTCAATTCTCCTTGGAAATGTAGAGCAAATCACGATTTCGTCAAGTAATGTACATTCTGCAAAACATGTCATTCAATCGGGAAGTTTCAGTAAAAAAAAATCTGCATGTGTAAGGTGCACTCACTGACTGGACCTCTGCAAACACAGATTTCAGTCAAAACTGGACTCTGCTAGGTTCATATTTATAATGTCGGCAAACCCAAGTCGAAATCAAGGCCGAGACTTCTATATGAAAGAAGGGAGTATAAAAGAACAACTCTCAGTATTATTGTTAAAAAATTCGGCTGTAGGGGTAAGACTACCCACGGTGTTCCAATTAAGAAGAAGACCTTACACAAATCGATAAAATTTACTAAACCCTGTTCCATTCTTACACGATGACACCGTGACCCTGTGAGAACAACCACGAACCAGGCCAATCTTTAGACCTGTGCTTTACCAATGTGATAGACGATGGGATTTTTTTACTCCAACTCGAAAATTCGCTCCTGCCAGCACATAATTTTCTCAAAGCACCAAAGCCACCAACACTTTCTCAAACATTCTCCTCAAGTTAAAATTTAAATCTGCAAAGGAGCTAAAAGGCAAGCCAGACCTCAACGTGACTATGCAACAACTTGAACAGAGTTATCTCTGCAACTTCTATTTGTCACAATGCATCAGCATGGAAGGCTAACTGTGGTAATTGACTGGCACAGCATCCCTGGACCCATGAACTAAAGATTACAACATATATATACCGCTCAGATTTTCATAGTCTGGAAGCCTCCAGAATAAGTACAAAGCTTCCATCAGAGCAGTATTCAAACTGACGAGTTAAATTTACAGAGGTATAACCGTTCACATCATCAGATCATGAGGTTGTGAAACAAATTGTTCCGTGATCTTGGCATTGGCAACCTTAGCTTCAACACCACTATCATCACTCTTTCGGCACTAAATCAGGAGGTGGCTGCGAGACAAATATTTTGGCATTATTTGCAACCTCAGCTTCAAGCACAGCCTCAAGGACAAGGTCTGAGCCTGTTGGTTCGGCTGTGGAGAGTGAAAAAAAGTCGACACATTATTGCTAAGCAGTGGTGTTATAATAGCTGATGTGTCTTGATAACTTGAACAAAAGCAGTGATAGATGAATATATAATTAGAGAACAGGGGAAATTCCCTGCACACTGCAGAGCTAAGTTTTGTTCCTCCCATTTGGGATTCTTTTTTTCTCGAACACCCCATTTGGGATTCTAAATTTACAATAAATCTACTGCATACAAAAAACCTTCGGCAGAGCTTTTACAATCTAAGGTACAATTGCACTAGCAAAATGAAAAAGTTAGGACTGTGGAGATAAAGCTTTATGTTTGTTAGATATACAGGACAAGCAAATCATAACTCTGCCCATGCCCACGTCACAACTTTCCAGTTTTCCTAATAGAATCTAAACTCGGCAATATTAAGGCATTATCATTGTCTATATACCTGGACGGTTTGGAAGTAATCCAGCACTTTCAGCTGATACTGGGAGTACATTTACCAACCCATTGCTGTCTTTGAATTGCTCTTGATAATTCCCACTCAAGGAAGAACTCATCTTAATTCCTGGGGATTCAGATAGCCTTGCATAAGTCACTGCTCGACTGTGTAGATCTGTCGAGCCTGTATTAGCCATTTTCATGTCCTACAGGAGGAAACATGCGGTAACTAGTGATCCCAGAACTTTGATTGAAATTAAAGAAATGGTATCATCGCACCTTGGATATTAGTGCCATAGGATCATCAGTGACATCCAACTTTCTAGCTTCAGCAGTGCTTGCTGGTACATTGGTAAAGATGGCATTAGTTACGTACCAAGCAATAGTTAGAAACCACTGATATTAAAAAAAAACAGTACCAAAGTTTTTTATGGAGTCAGGCCGTGTTTTATAGAAGCTTTCAATTTCATCACGAATTATACTTCGAACTTCA
The DNA here is from genome assembly GCA_008808055.3 of Sporobolus alterniflorus. Taxonomy (NCBI): domain Eukaryota; kingdom Viridiplantae; phylum Streptophyta; class Magnoliopsida; order Poales; family Poaceae; genus Sporobolus; species Sporobolus alterniflorus. The sequence continues at coordinate 9,523 of VSTD030002467.1, forward strand.
TGGCGAAACTCTTCTAGCTGCATAGACACTACAAATTCTATGAAGTGTATTATTAATATGGGAACATATCAGGTGCAACCAGGCTGTTTGGTGCAACCAATACACAATCATAGAGGTGGAATGATCTTTTCAAAAATATACCAGGGGAGGTGGGAGGGTTATTTTGAAACATGATACAAGGGGAAGGGTTGTTTTGCAAAATGATTGTGTCTTGGTTGCACCAAGCAGCCTGGTTGCACCTGATATGTTCCCTATTAATATAGATGGAATGGAAACAAGAAACTCAAGTTCTAAAGAGTGTAGTGCAAGGGCTGCACTGCAACGAAAAGTAGTGGTCATGACATGCACAGCTTTGTTTACAAAAACATAAAGGAAACTCATCATTATTAAGAAAAATTGCATATCCTCATGAGCACTTCATGTTGTGCACACCTTAAACCATGGAATAATGATTTTAAATCGAAAAGGCATGTAACATAAGAAAAAAATTGGATCATATCAACCTAGACGTCTGCTAAAGCAGCTGTGAAGACTGTTATAGTAGGCTGCTACCTGATAAGTCCAATCTTCTATAGAACTACAGAACAATAAAAGGAACCCCGATGCACGTAGCTCCCGCTTGCGCAGGTCCAGGGAAGGGTCCGACCACTTTGGTCTTATGTACGCAGTCTTTCCCTGCATTTCTGCAAGAGACTTTCCAGGACTTGAACCCATGACAATTTAAGCCCGGTGCATGTAGCTCCCGCTTGTGCAGGGTTCGGGGATCGAGAATAATTAATTGATTTTTAAAAAAGTTCATATTTTTACTTTTGATGTATTGAGATCCAAACCATTACAAGACAACTCAAACACTTGTATGGAAATTTGAATATAATTATGTCATGATACCTTAGCAACAGAACCATCAGCAGCATCAGATTTCCCTGCTTCAGCCATGCCTGCTCAAAAGCATAAATACTAAATAGTGATTTTGAGGCATATTATCAAATGTCACTGGGAGATACTAAGTAAACAAAAAACAACTTTATTGTAAAGTAAGATTATAATCTCCACTTATTGCAAACTAAGCTTATAGTTACCTGGGTTATTCTGCTTCGTATTAAACTGCCCAGGAGTTAATCTAGATAAGCTCTGGACTTCATATCGAATTGTGTCCAACTGTGTCATAGCATCTTTAAGCTCCTTATGAACCTGAACAAAATAGGAGATACAATAATAATGAAAAACAACAAAATCCACCATGTTGATACATTAATAAATAATAATGAAAAACAACAAAATCCACCATCTGCTGCAATTGTGTCAGAAAGCAACAGTTTACCAACATATGCAACCTAGCTAGTGACAAATCATTGGTAATGGCACCCATTCCTTGTCCTTATGACCCATTTTACAGAATTGGTGATTATCCACCAAATTTTGACCAACAGCTGGAAAACCATCTCACGAGCTATGCATGAAACAAAGTCACCTCATTTCTTTTTTTCTTTTCAATGGAACAACAGGGGGAGAAGAACCTACCTAGTCGCCTCATTTCTAGAGATAAGAGTGCTCCAGCCATGATAATTTTCAATACAGCCAGCACAAACAAGGGAACACACCCAAGATAAGGTTGTATTTTGCAAAAGGTTTTAGACCCTTTGGTTTGAGAAAATATCAAGTCCTTTCCTGGACAACACAAGTATTCCGCTACCGATACCTTTAAAAGCATGTATCACCTAGAAACCCTCACGAGATGGACATACAACTACGCAGTGCCAATTTCAGCTTAGAACTCAGTAACCACAACTCACAAGGACGATCGATCATTAGTATCGTCTGATCAACCGACACAAATTCAGAGCATCATGCCAAAGAAATCAATACAGGTGCTGAAACGGGCTAGTCCAAAGGTTACCTGTGTGGCTGCAGATTGCCCCAGAATATCATCCAGCTGCCGGCGTGCAACGATGAGGCGCCCCACGGCTCTCCCAGTCATCCTTCCGGCCGTCCTCGCGATCTTCACCATGTCGCTGGGTTCTAGACAAGAACAATAAGCAAATTAAATCAAAGATGATCAATTCGCACCAGGAGTAATGTGTCACAAAAAATCGTTCTTTTCTCATCGATTAGGTAGGGACTGGTCGCGACGAAAGAGCGCAGCAGTGGGTCGTGTCTTACTCATCATTACGGAGCAGGCCCCGAGGATCACCAGCAGCTGGCCTGTCGAGAACCCCAGCATCTTGGCCCGGGAATAGCGGCCTCCGGGGGGGGGGGGGGGGGGGGGGGGGGGGGGG
>VSTD030002468.1:0-11797 GCA_008808055.3 Sporobolus alterniflorus
TTTTAAAGTTTTATATTATTTAGTTGTGATGTGTTCATGATTAGGATGCTGTGGTTGATACCTTGCATACGTAGAGAATGAACTTAGTAGATTATAGAAATATAAGTATTGTTGATTACTTTAAAAAGAAACTGAAATAATGATTGCGGAGCTCCAGAATATTCTCTTAGAGGAATAATTTTCATTCATAATGTTATTTCTGTTGTAGAAGATTCTAAAATTGCTTTAAATAAAACTAACTACCTACCTAGAAAATAAATAAGCACTTTTAAAAAGTCACCGCAATATCAAAAGGATCACAAATTGGTATACCAAACCCAACACTTTTCCCAATATGCTTGAATGAATTGAAGTATACATTTGAGTGAAACAAAATGGAGAACTGAAAAATGAAAACTCATGCACTGCAGGAACCAAAATTAGAGGAGTCAAAAACCTAAAACCAAAATAGAAATGTTGTCGCCCACATGCCGGCCCAACAGTAATGGTGATGGTGAATGAGCAAGGCAGAGGGACAGGTGGCATGATGCGACAATGATGATGGAGCATGACAGAGGGGGCGGACTGATGAAGCACCATGTTAGGAGTGGAGGATGTCAGGTGGGAGGGGGGGCGACACCACCAACTGTAGAAAGAGCCGGTATCATCCTTTGATATGTTACAGGATTATTTAAATGGCTAACTACTACTCCCTTCGTTCCGCTTTAATTGATGTCCTAGCAAGAGGCTCAAATATCAAGGTCATTGTGTTTTTACTTTGCTACCCTCGCACTGGCTCAATTCCTTTTTCTTTCTAGCGGTGGACTGTAGCTTGTTCAGCCTCATGTGCATGTCTCGCGTCTCTTGTCGGCGTCACTTATTTTGTGACTACATTCAAACGCTAGAACATTAATTAAAGTGGGATAGAGGGAGTAATACACACCTTACTATTTTACCATCAGTTCACGTATTATTATTTATAATGTCAGAGATAATGAGTACTATCAGCAGCCGTAGGCGGCGACCACAGCAGCGGCGCACCGCCGCGGTCGGACACATTGCGCTTTAACCTGGTGCAAACCAAAACCAACAAAACCCTCCACCCTCACCTCTCCATCTCCGTCGCTCCCGCCGCCACACGAGCGCGATCGCGTGCACGGCCATGGCGCGCATCGTGTCACGCGCGCTCCCGTTCGCCTCGCGCTCGTCCCTCCACCTCCCTATCCCGCCGCCGCTCCGTAGCGCGGCACTGCTCCGCTCTGCCCCCGCGCCGCCCCTTCCCTCCGCGGCCGCGGCGGCACCCACGGCTTCCCTGCTCTCATGGCGCTGGCTGACGGCCACCCCTGAGCCCTCCCCCGAGGCCCCGCCGCTGTTTGCGGGATTCTTCGCTGGCATCCGCGGGTTCCGCAAGGGGCGGCGTGGTCAGGCGGCGGCGAAACGGCCGCAGCTGCAGGAGGAAGCCGCACCGCCTCCCCCACCGCCGCCGCCGCCCAAGGAGAGTGAGATCGAGCTCTACGCCCGCGTCAACGTCGAGGAGGACATGCCTGATGACCCAGAAGTGCTGGTACGTATCGCACTTCATGGAACCTCTCTGCTGCTTTAGAAGTGATTGGAAACACTGATGAAAAAATTGTAATCGATATATGTACACATACTACATCTAGACATATCTTGTACGTCTAAACTCTAAACAATTTGGAACTGCTGGACTGGTGTCTTGTTTTTCTGTTCAAATGTAGGATCTATTCATCATGATTTGGCTGATAAAAAAAACTGTGCTTTTGCCTCTTTCTACTGGTTACATTTCTATATCCTGAAATGAAAAGATTGGATTATGTTTTCCTTAGAAACACCGTTGTACTAAGGATGTAATGTGTTTCAGTTTCTGGTAGCTCAGCATGTGTCTTAGTGCCGGCCTCTTTCACCAAGGCGTAGGTAGGTCTAGCACAATGTAGGTTATGGCTAAGGATATCCCCTGATTGACGTGAAATTCTGGCTGTGATTTTTGTATCTGGTACATGCTGGTTACTTGATTTAATAATCTCTTTATGTTTACATATTGTGGAGTTATATTTTTATTTGAGTGTTGGTGGTTTATTTCATCAGCATGATGTATATAACATGCACTTTCGGTGCGCCTGCAGAATATTGTAGAAATTCTAAAGCTAAACATTCCAATGGCGATGAAAATTGCACTTGACGGACTTCTGGATTACAACTACAGCACACGTGATACTTCCATAAGCGATGTGGGAAGGTATGATAAGGTCGAGGTTTCTGTGTTGTTATGCAATGATAACTTCATCCAGAACCTTAACAAAGAATGGAGAGGCGAGGATTGTGCTGCTGATATGCTCTCAATGTCACAGTACATTCCAGATCTCGATGTTCCTACTGTAAGTATGGATTCTTTGTTTGAATGCATTTCTGCCCTTAACTTCAACCATGCTATCTTATTCTCCTCTTTCTTCTTGATGTATTTCATGCAGCTAATGTTAGGTGATATAGCAATATCAGTTGAGACAGCTGCAAGACAAGCTGAAGAGAAAGGTGTTACACTTCTTGATGAAGTGCGGGTGCTAGTGGTATGTTCTTCCTTTACTTTTACCCTGAATTTTCTTGATGATGATTTCTATATCCCCCGTTGTTTTACAAGTTTAAAAATAATGTCATCAAGTTTCCTTGTGAAGTTCACAAGTCCACTGATCCACATATTACTGCATTGTCTAAATGAGGACAGCTATCATTTTCCAAACCACTTGTTATGTGGTGCATAGATGTCTTCAGATTGTGTTCACAGATGGGATGTTCAGTAACCGTACTTCTTCTCCATCTTAGGTTCGTGGCATATTACACCTCCTCGGTTTTCAATATGAAGCAAGTGATAAAGCTGACATGGAAGTGGAGAAGGAGCAGCAGCTCGTTTTAAAAAGTCTAAGGTGGAAGGGAAAGGGTCTTGGTAAGAGTTCTCAGGATTCAAGCAAACTTCATACAGATTCACTGAATGGTATGTTTTTTTAATGTTTTTGTAGTCGTTCCCCGGCTTTAATCTCATAGAAATGATTATCACACTCATGATGATATAATCTAGCTCTTTATGTATAATAATGTTTACAGGGCAAGTGACAAATAGTGAAAAAAGATCTGTCAAGCCAACATTTTGCAGGCCGAAATTCAAATACATCTTTTTGGATATGGATGGTATAACCTTTGCTCATTTCTCATCTTTACAGTATATATGTGTTATAGTTTAGATTTAACTTGCACTTTTATTTGAACAAGGTACACTGCTCAATAGCAAAAGTCAAGTTACAGAACGGAATGCAGAAGCTCTAAGAGAAGCTAGATTAAGAGGAGTAAACATAGTTATTGCCACAGGAAAAGTATTAGAAGTTCTTTACTCATGTTTATTTAATATATTTTAAGATCAGAGGCATATGATTTGTTAATTATTTCGATGCTAAAAGTGACCATAATAAGAATAGGACCTGTTGAGGTTTAGTTAGGATACTGTAAAAAGAAACAAATCAGAAGCTATACTTTCTTGATGAAAATATCTGCAGTATCCAAGAGAGAGAGAGAGAAAAAACATCCTCATTTGCATCTGCGACACAACATGAATCCCGGGTAAATGCTCAATGACGCATGATTGGACTTGAGGAACTGCCTTTCTGGGGATTATATTTTATGTCATGTAGTACTTTGTTACAAAATACCCTTACTGAAAAAGGCTGTCCACAGTTTATAAAATACCCTTACTAAAGAAAGTTGGCAACAGGTTATAGTTTGCTCATGAGCCAATTCATGGAAAATAATTGCCCTAGAAGGGACCTGCAGGTAAAGAGAGGTCACCAGACATCATTTTTCCTGCAATGGGTCATTGAAGTAGTTCTCGGAGAAGAAGCTACTGGACAAAATGGCAACTAGCTGAATATGGGCCTCTTACTTCATTAGATCCCACTTTTTCCCTGTATTATAGAAAGAAGGAAAATAATTAACAATATTGTTGCATAATTTTCCAATCCTAGGTATGAGCTTGTTTAAGCAATATTTCAATTTGTTTTGGGGCGATACCAAACACATCTAAAGACCAGCTAAAAAACGGGCCTCTAATACATCTGTAATTTTAGAGTAGATCTTTATTTATGTTGCTTGTGTGATGCCATTTCCCCTGGTTATCTGTTCCTTTCCACATGTGATGTTTTTTGAACTAACACATGTGAATTGTTTGATGATGCTGATTATTATTCTGCTCTTGCCTACATTCCTGCTGAAATAGGCTAAAAAATAGACCTCTACTATATCTGTAATTTTTGGACTAGATCTTTATTTTCGTTGCTTGTATGATGCTTTCCCCCTAGTTATCTGTTCCTTTTCATGATGTGATTTTTTGAGGATGCTGATGATTATTCTACTTTCATTTCCTTGGTGAAAACAGACACGCCCTTGTGTAATTGATGCTCTCAGTATGGCTGATTTATCTGGAAGAACTGGCATTGTTTCAGAATCTTCGCCTGGTGTATTCCTTCAGGTTGGTAGTCCATTTAGTGTGAAATATATTCGTTTAAATGGTGAAATTGCTGCATCTACATTCTGATAACTTGCAATACATTCAGTTTACTGATGACGATGTGTCTTCGCTAGCATGTCCTTGTTTTTCACAATAATTGACCATGTGGGTATGTGAGAGGTTATAGGAGGCTAATTATGGTGCATATACCCGTATTTTATGCACTTTCTGCACTTTTTCCAGCATGTACCAATATTAATTGCTCTATTCTAGAATCTGAATTGCACTCTTTCCATAAAAAGAGAAACAAGAGATTCCACTAATTTCATTGCTATATACCTATCCCTCTTTTGGTGGATTAAATTTACAAACATGACGGTAACACTCTGAAATATGCATCATTGGTTATCTCATGAGCATGATCCAACTCTCAAGTGTGACCTCCAATTGCAGGGGCTGTTGGTTTATGGTTTGGAAGGGAGACAAATTTATAAAAGAAATTTGGATCAAGAAGTATGTCGAGAGGTAAGCAACTGTTTTTACTTTTTATGCTTTGAGACCAACAATGTGGATAGTAATAATAGTATTATGAAGATTACAGCTCATTTGAAAAGTACCTACCGTTTACTCTGTATACAATATTAATTGAAGAATGTTTTGGAGCCACATACATAAAATTCTATCTGGAGTTAGTGTATGACAACAAACATAACCTCATCGTACGCAATTTTCTGGTTTGGCTTGTTGGTAGTTACTAATGCTATACCTCTTGAGGACTCCAGCTAACAGCTTATAGCTTAATCATTAGCTCACTTGTAGTAAATAAACAATACTACAATGTTGAACAGAAATAAACCGGGGAATTATTTATCACTTTATCTGACCGAATTAATCTTTGTACCTGCCTTCATTAGTATGTCATGCTTGCTCAGCACTCCTGTGGTTTTTAGTAGACTCCCAATGCTCCAGTAGTTAGTGCCATATTATTACTACATTTCCTTAAGGTGCTGGTTAATTTATCTACTTCTTTTCCAATTGTGAGATCATTGATATTGATCATTGGCATGTTGCAGGCGTTGTTGTATTCATTAGAGCACAAGATACCTCTGGTGGCATTTAGCCAGGATCATTGTTATTCTATGTTTGATGATTCATTGGTTGATTCTCTGCATTATGTATACCATGAACCTAAGGTATGATTGGGGATTCTAACTCATTTCTTAAGCAAGCTTCAGCTGTATTCATTTTTATTTTGAATGTAAGTGGAGTTTTTTATACAGGCTAAAATAGTACCGTCAATTGATCAGCTTCTAGAGACAGCTGAGATACAGGTAACTTTGTGTGCTTATTAAGTATCAAATGAGTTTCATAATTAATTGGTTAATTTCTGCAGAGGTGTTTTATTGTTCCTTGAAAACTAGGAGCTTCAGAACACTAATTTGTAGGTAACCTGTTACTTGAAAGCCGTGTTTGATTGGCTGAGTAACTGATCCTAGTGCAGTTGGTTGATGTTTGGATTTTCGCCTAGACCTCGAGTCCTCTTCGACCTGAATTTGGTCATAATTTTCTTGCTGTAATAGCCATCTAGTTCCTTTCGGTTGTTTGGGTATTTATCCTTGGTTCGTAAGGTTCTTTGTTGTTATTTTGAGACGACTGATCATTTTATTACTGTTAAAAAGGAAAGCTCTCTTTCTGATGTATGAAGAATGTTTAAATTGCAAAAGATTATTTGATCACATTCACCATGAAGATACATTCATGTTATGGAAAATGCTGATTTTGTCTGAATTTGTCGTTTTTAATATACATATAACTATTGATGTCTGGAACATCATTGAATCCATTAATGTTAGATGGTTAGATATATTAAATTTTTATGGCTTTTAATTTCTAGAACATCATTGGATCCATTTCAGTACGTGATGCTAAAATATGTTAAGTTTTTTATGCTATGAGAAGTTGCAGCTTAACAATGTCACAATTTCATATCCAGAAAATACTGTTTCTTGAAACTCCCGAGGGGATTTCATCTGCGCTGAGACCACACTGGGCAAAGGCAATAGAGGGAAGGGCCAATGTTGTTCAGGCACAACCTGACATGCTTGAAATTGTACCACCTGCGACTTCGAAGGGCAGCGGGGTGAAAATTCTGTTGAACCACCTTGACATTAGTCCGGATGAGGTATATGCTCTATTTTTTCAGTACTATATACATAGTACAGATGATGGTCCTGACTAGCAATAGCATATGCTTTTGATGGTTTTTACCCTTATTGCCACCCCCCTTGTAGTGTCTACTGCATGGTGCACCTGCTTGACAATTCAAATATTTGTAGGAAGTAAGGATGAAACAGCTCTCTGAAATGAGATAATAGCCATATGTTTTTAACTGCTCAGAGTCTCAGACATAACACCACAAAGTATTTGGGTAGAATAAATTATACTGTCACATTCTTCTAGAATGATGAGGCCAGTCTTAACCGATAGTGCTGCAAGTTATATCAGATTTGTAGAACAAGATATGTTGTTTAAAGTTTTTGCTATCAAAATCAGCTAATTTGTTGAGTACTTCTAACAGCATTGTTGATTGTGGAAGTTTTTTTTTAACTCCCAGCTATTCTAGTGTTTCCTTGAGATAAACGATTAAACATTCTGCTGGGCCTTGTTGTGATACCGAGGCTACTGCTTTGTGATGCTAATGTCTTGATGTTAACTAATAAAACCTAGTAAATTTACCAGGTGTTTTGTTTGAGAAAAACTCTCCTATTTTGGGGCCTAATCTACTTGTTTGGTTTCAGAGAGGAACGAGTGGGGCCTGCCTTTTTATTCCTTATGATCACCTGTTAACTAACAGAAAAGGAATAGTACCATACTGGAATCACACCAAATTCATGGTATTGTTTCATGAGGGATCTAAACAAAGACCCCATTAGATACAACATTTTTTTTGTCAACTTTATTTCTTCCATTATGTTCAACCTTTGATCATCTCTGTTTTTTGTAGTAAAACTTTGGTTTCAATTGTTTGCAATAGTTTTACAGGACGAAACCACATACTAGGAAAATTTGTCGTGGATAAAAGCATCCAAATCAGTTACCTGCTCTATTTTGATTTGGAAATGAAAAGTTACACTGCAAGATAACTGCTATAATGTATTTACTGCCCAGCAAAATTCTAAATTATATTTCTTTTTTATGCAAGGTTATGGCAATTGGGGATGGCGAAAATGACATTGAAATGCTGCAACTTGCCTCCTTGGGTGTTGCTCTTGCAAATGGATCCGATAAGACTAAAGCAGTGTCAAATGTAGTTGGTGCCACTAATGATGAAGATGGAGTGGCACAGGCTATCTATGACTATGCCTTCTAACAGGCTCTAAGCCACTTGGGATAGGTTTAGTTTCTGGCTTCTTACTTCTCCATTTCCCTGGAGTCACCGAAAAACAAGTTGTAATCACACATTTATTCAGAATATTATACAGGAGCTTGATTTCATTTTGGGTTGTGAACTTCAGAATTGTTAGATGTGAGGCATTTTTTAATTGGTTGGAAGCCAGCTCCTCATTTCGTTGATTGTAATATATGATTGAGATATTATTTTCCCAAATTAACCAAAGATACATTTTCTGACTCATTGCTATTTTGTGCCTCCTCTCTAACTCTGATTGATAAAGAACAAGGTAGTGAACTTTGCTGATAGTATGTCGAGAGTTCAGGTAGACGTATGCGTCTGGATAGAGCCGAAATCACTTGAATCTCTGATCGGCGTATAAGGGATTGTTGGATGTATGGAATTTCCCATTAAGTCGTGCATGGGTATGGATGTACATCATCCGATTCAATTGTTATTTACAGGAATCAATCTTCATGAGCATGATGAAAGAAGATACTCTATTGACTGCGGACAAGGAAAACCTCTTACATCTGAGACAGGCTAATAGGTCCGTCGACAAAAATCCCTCTCAGGAAAGAAGAAAAGAACAGGGGTGAAAACCGTGGACAGGAACATTTCCGTGATGTCCATGAGTCTACTGATGGTATTCACTCTTGTTTACAGGAATCGGAGGAGGTCTGTGGGGCATGTTTTTGCTGCTGCTCCGAGCCATCAGATTTGCGCAAGAACTTCCAGTTGCTATGCTGTTAGAACTGGGTATATGACAGTCCTGGTTTCCTCCATTTGTGCCACGTAGCTCTTGGATGGTTTCATCTTCCTGAAGGGGATCTCTTTCTTGCGAAGATCTTCCAGGCATCGCACCTCGGACATACACGCGAATGATTGAGACTTCCCGTCATAGTATTTGGATAACCCTTTCCTGTACAGGATATCCCAGTTCTTGGTGAGAAAAAAACCTTTTGGTATGGTCAAATAGTGCTTGTATTTTCTTGTATAGATTTACTGATTCATGAGAAAACTGAGGAACTTACTTGACAGGAAGTTGTGTCATCATGGGTGAAGGATCGTAGAGGCTATCAGACTTCAATCTTCGTACCGGCTGCTGCATCTGGGAAGCCCCCTGCTGCATAAACCTGTTCTCGAGAGCTTCATCGCACTTGCCATCTGAGAACTGGTCCTCGTCTTCTGAGTCGCCGGAGATGGAAGATGAAGTCTCGAACAATTCTTCTTCATCTCCGTATTCATAGTGGGCTGAGAGACCCGCGGCGTCGCAGAACCTGCCCATGCTTGCGACTTGAGAAACGGCAGGAAATGGAGATGTGTTGTGGTGTTTGGATACAGAATCCTATTCTTCCTCTTGCTTGCTCTTTCACGACCTTTTGTGAGGGCTGGTGGGAGGGAGTATATATAGCGCTCCAGCAGAAAACGGGGGATGATGCTAGGAGCCTTCTTCCAGATTCAAACACGGAGTAGTGCGCTTTGACTAGTATAATGCGCGCAATTTGCATCAGTGAAGTGACATCACCGTTTTGTTGTGCCTGCTGCATGGCTATAGTTAGCTTTGTTTAGGACACTGGCGCGGACCCCATCGTTATTGTTCGTTCGTGCCTTCGTCCCGGCTTTTTTTCTTTCACAGAATAAAAAAAACGAGGGATACCAGAAAAGATTTTGAGAGATAGTTGGTGACTTCCACATGCCCTTTTCCGGATTCTGCTGCTGGTGCCCTGATCCGATCTTATCTTCTTCGACCTTGCTGAACCCTCTGGCGGCAAGTTGGGTGTGGAGCCTGACATGTGGCGAGATTGACGCCGCATCGTGTAATCGTGTTTGCTTGTTTGATGATTTTTTTGTGGGGGCACGCGTCGTGCTGCTATTGGGTTCTTACCATTTTTATTGTTCAAAAACCTTTTGCCAAATTGTGTCATGTGTGGCAAAATTCCATGAGTCATGTTTTTACTCTAGAAGATACTCCCTTTGGGGGCAATTTCATAGCAATAAACAAGTTCATTCCGTTTTCTGCTCACTCACCACATTAACCCCCCCAGGAATTACCCTTTTGTTGTTTCGTAAATCCTGGACAAAAGCTCGGGACATGAACAGTGCGAGTGAACACCAGATGTCGGATGTTTGGCTGCGAACTTACGAAAACTCGATCACAATCGTAGCTTGCAAGTGTCATTTTTACTCCTGGTTCTAGATAGGGGTGAAACTGGTGAACTTTTATATGCAACTTCAAACATATTTAGTTAAATCAAATAAACTAGTTTTTCAAATTGGTAACTTATTTAAAAAAAACCAGTTTATTTTATTGAATTAAATAGGTTGGCAAATGAACCAGTTTACACCCTTAGTTCTAGAGTGGCCATTGGATTATTAAAACAGCCAAAAAGAGCATCCATGGACCCAATCGGATGAGGTGAGAAAACAGGTGTATGGTTTTCCGCATCACAGCTGTGATTTCAACTACGTTGTCCCCCGTTGGCTTGCACTACAAGGGAGTGAAAGTGAAAGGATGAGCACATTATCAGCCTCCGGTTGGCCCAAAATATAAGTTCCAGTTCACCAGATAAATAGAGTTTTGGTTGCGAGGGGAAATTAGCGACATTGCTGATTTTATTTAGCCGTGTGAAGACGATAATGCTGCATTTCCCATCGCCGCCAGGAACATCAAAAGTACCAGTATCAGAGTACTGTTGGTTTTCAGCCTTAACCGCCTGTACCTTATTAGTGTTCTTTCTTTAAGACCTGAAATGTTGGCTAGGTTAATGGGGGCAGGAAACCGGAGGTCGACCTAACCTGATCCTGACGAGCGGCGCAAAATCGGACACCCCGTCGCTTGATCCGGCTACGAGCCGCGGCCATGTTCGGTGGACAAAACAAGCCCCACGCCTCTCACGTCTTCTGCCAGGCTGACCCAAAACACGTCGCAGCAATGTAAATAGTGGCCTCAAATAAAAAAAAATTGCCAGTGCACACATGGCGCGAGCAGCGTTTCCGGGGACACGGCCACAGGTCGGGCGGACCAAGAAAGCCGGCGACAGTCGCCCGTGTCCGCATGTGTGCTGCCCGCGCCGCTTGGCACAAACATGGCTGCGCCCTGCTTAACGGTGTTTCCCAACGTGGCCTCAAGTCCCATCGACGCAGACATCCATATGCTCATGTCCATGCCTTTTCGTTGCTGAGCCAATTTTCGAATATTATCGTGGTGGACATGCTCACAATCTTCAAAAGTTGCTCCGGGCACGGTCCACCTGTCTCAGACTCCAGAGCGAGCGAAAATTCAAGCCTACCTGTTGGAAGGTTAGGCCGTTTTCTAATTATTCTCTAACATTTCGGGCACGTTTGGTTTAAATCTAATAGCTCAACTAACAGTACAAAGAGGACTCTTCCGGTTGCCTTAATTCTGTTGCGGGCGCAGGCAACCAGCCAGGCGGTTTCAAACGCGTCCGCGACGAGGCCACATGCTCTCACCGGCCGTCACGTGCGTTGAACGTGGAAACGAACGCTCGCTCCTCCGGGTTATCCACCCACGGCTCGGAATCCATCTATCACCGAAAAGGCATGCCCGCGCCAGGCGCCGGGGTTGTGATGGATAGCATGATCCGTGGCGGACCCGGCCTAATCGCGCGAGGAGATTCGGCGACAGCGACCCAGAAAAATCACGCGCGCCGTGCCGAAAAAAGCTTTCCTGTGTTTCGCGTGGACCACGGCACGGGTGGACTGCCCGTCCGGCTGTCCCAGCTGTGCGGCCTGCCTGCCAAGCGCGGCGCGGGGGCATGTGGATGAAACCGGCGGCGATATTAATTTTGGTTTTTTTCCGGTTCTCCACCCGGTATCGGCTTCGTCCGTTCGCTGCGCACCCGTGCCGTACCGATGCGTCTAGAGACGCGCCGCCCCGTGGCCGGACGGACGGC